>CATIWR010017699.1:0-25770 GCA_949677035.1 Omphalea diandra | reverse complement strand
TTTCAATTAATTGTTCATTGAATTATTTTAATTTTTTAAATTATGTAAATTATTAAAACTTGAGTTTAAATGAGGATAAAAAGATGAAAACCTATAATTGTTATTATGTTGAAGATCAGTGATGGTGCTATAGAAAAATTTAAGTTTGGATTAAGAGTAAAAATAATATTTTATTATTATTTGTGAATCTCGCTTTTAGGAGTCCTACAAGTTGTTTTGCAAGATAATCACACAAGAGGAAAAGGGAGGTAGGTTTATTCTAGCCTAGACAAGGTTTATAGTGAGAGAGAATTTACTGTATAATTTAGTTCTAGTGTTTTGGAGGTCTAAATGATCTGTGTTGTAATAAGTGTTGGCTCCTAATTAAGTGAGTATTTGGATTCCTTCACATCTAAATACGATCATAAACAGAAATTAAGTGAATGAATCATCATAATCAATATTTTCTTTTGTGACTTTATCAAAATAATTATCATATATTGCAAGTCAATCTGAATTAACATATAAAATATGTTTTTCATAGTCTAAATTAAAAATAGAGTAATGTTGCTCCAATTATATCACGCAACCACATTTATAAATGTTGTCAATAGGTAGGTCGTTTCCATGATTATTGAGTCTAAGTGATGTGGCGATCGAAGGATAAACGCAACTCTCATACCAAATTGATGTAGTGAAAACTTTATTAAGAATAAAACACATGAAAAACTAGAAATAACGTTTTATGAACATCAAATAAATAAACATCAAAAATTTGTTAATTCTCAAAAGAAGACTAAAATTTTAAAAGGATAAATAGAGGTTCTCTCTCTAAAAATTTTTATTAATAAAAAAACTCAAAACCCTTATATAAGGTATTCATGTACACTAAATTTTTAAATTAATTAAAAAATTAAAATCACAATAAATAAGAAAATAATAAAATTTCCTACAATACAATGGAAAAAAGGAAAATTGGGATTTGTAGCTCTTAAATTGGATACGAAAAAGGCATACGATAGGTTGCAGAGGGGCTTCCTTAAGGCGGTGATGATTAAGTTGGCTTGTGGTATGGGGTGGGTTATTAAAGTTGAGGTATATGACGTATGTATCTTATAGCTTTATGGTTAATGTAGAGATTGGTGGTTCTGTTGTTCCTTCCAAAGGGATTAGGCAAGGAGATCCTCTATCGCCTTATTTTTTTTCTTTTTTGTGCTGGGGGACTCGCTGCCATGATTGATCAATCGATTAGGCGGGGTTTGTTGCATGGGATTTTTATTGCTGAAGGAGCTCTCCCTGTGTCCGATCTCCTTATTGCTGATGATAGTGTCATTTTCTCTAAAGCTATAATTATTGAATGTGCTCATTTGAAGCTTCTGCTACAAATTTATGAAAAAGCCTCAGGTCAATCTATTAATTTTCAAAAGTCATCTCTGTCTTTTAGCCCTAATACTGATCCCATTATCACCCCGTATTTAAAAGCCAGTTTTGGCATTATAGAGGTGGCATATCCTGAAAGTTATTTGGGAGTGCCTTCTTCTGTTGGCCGTAATAAAAGATGTAAATTTAATTATGTTAGGGAGAGAAGTTCTTATAAAATCAGTTATTCAAGCTATTCCCACCTATCTGATGTCGGTTTTTAAGTTGCCTTTAGGGATTTGTGAGGATATTGAGAGGTTATGTGCTAATTTTGGTGGGGAGATAGTGAGGATAAAAATCAAATGCATTGGAAAACTTGGGATTTTCTTTGTTTTCGCAAAAGAAGATGGGGGGATGGTTTTAAAAAATTGGTAGATTCTAATCAAGCTCTTTTATCTAAACAAGTTTGGCGGATTATTCAAAATTCTTCGTCTTTATTAGCTAAAGTTCTTTGCAAGAGATATGTGAAGGTGAGGGATTTTTTACAAGCTCAAGCTTGTCCTGGTTGCTCATATATATGAGGCGTTTATTTTAGGGTTTAAAGTTGTTGAAGAAGGGGCTGGCTTGGGTGATTGGTTATGGAGCAAGAGTTCGATTATTTGAGGATTTACAGCTGCCTGTGGAGATTCATGAGGCTTTACAGATTCATCGTACTAATTAGGCCCTAACACTGGGGATTCTTCTCTCATTCATCCTTCGGGTGCTTGGAATGTTGCTTTTATTAAAACTTGTTTTCAGCCGACAATTGCTGCTGCAATTATTTCATTGCCTCGTCCTGTTGTAACATGATCAAACCGGGTCTATTGGAGGTTTGATAAAAATGATTCTTTTAGTGTGAAGAGTGCTCATCACCTAGCTAAGTCATCTGGAATTGGTGATTCATCTTCTCAGGTGCCGGAACAATTTTGGAAATTTATCTGGGCTTTGAGTCTTCCACAGAAAATTAAGATTGTTGTATGGAAACTGGCGTTGAATATACTTCCCCTATCGTGTTAATTTATCAGCTCACCATGTTCCAATTGAATCGAATCTTTGTCAGGTTTGTGTTTTATTTAAAGAATCTTCTAAGCATGCCCTTCTTCATTATAAGGAGGTCGCAGGTTGCTGGCATGAAAGTGCTTTTGATAATTTTGTTTAGCTGGGAGATCGAATGAACCTGTTTGAGCTTATTTTGCATATCAGAGTTGTAGCTGGTGTTCATTAGATTACTTTTTTTTTTTAATTGTATTATTATGAACCAATTATAATGCTCGCAGTTTTGTGCTTTATGGTGGTAAGAGTAGAGAGATTAAAGGGCAGATTGAATGGGCAAAGAAGTATTTACAAAGATTTTTGGCTGCCTCTCAAAATTCAATGGCAATTCCATTTCTTCCCGAGGTTTGGAACGACAATCTGCCTCGATGTCTGATCTGGTGTGTTTAAAATTTGAGTGGATTCTTCTGTTTTTAGGGCTACGAAGGAAGGGAGGTTTGGAGTGATTGTGTTGAATGAGAGGAATATGGTGGTTGCAGTGTCGTCCTCTTATTTGCCTTCTGCTTTATCTCCAGAACATAGTGAAGCAATTGCAATGGAACAGGGGGTGTCTCTCGCTGCAGCAATGGGGGCCAAGAATTGTGTTTTTTATTCAGATGGTAGTACGGTGGTTGCAGCGCTGAAGTCTTCTGCGGTCTCCTACTCTTTTTTACTGTTTTATTTCAGCAATTGCTTGTATATAGCTTTGTTATCCTTTTCTTCTAGTTATCAGTAGGAACTTTAATTTTGCAGCTCATGCTGCTACTGCTAAGGCTCTTTTTACTAAAGAGTCTTGTCTTCATTTTGACTTATGCCCTATGTGGCTAGCCAATGAGATCTCTGACATGTTTGTTCAATGAAATTTGAGAGATTCTTTGGTGATAAAAAAGAAAAAAAGAAGATCCTAAATTTCGTAAAGTATGATAGGTTCTAACTTTATTCTCTAATCTTCTAAATAATAAATATATTATTATCTCTTCAACTCTAAATAGAAAATTACATAAAAATCTCCTAAATAAATTTTTTTTCTAAAAATTAAACTTAAACTAAAAAATATTAAATGAAATCTTAATAAATTTAATTAATAATGTTCCTGCATCATCCGAAGTGAGCTTATAGCTGTGACATCACAATAATCCAAAATCTTAAGGTTTTATTTCTAGACATTAATCAGCTATATATATTTCATTAATTTTATATTTTTTAATAGATATTTTTATTGAAATTAATTGAGAGCAGAAAAAATTTAGAATAGAGGTGATAATTATAATCCAAGTTCATTAGACCTTTCAAATACACCCAAAATTGGATCAAGATCTGTTAAGTGGAAAATATTTAAACATAGAAAAAAAAATGAGTTCAATACAAAACCAAGAAAAGAAATAACGCAGGAAATAGAAATGAAGGCATAAGTTGGGCAAAAAATCTAAAATTATGAAGACTCCTTGCTTGGCATAACTATTAACTAAATTGTTGGCTGATCTCGGAATATGATGAAAAATAACGCTGGAAAAGGAGTTCGCCATAGACAAAAATCTCCTAAAAAATGTTGAGTAACTTCAATAGCTTATGAGTCCTACCACTGATCCAAAAGCTTGCAATAGATGAGTCCAATTCAAAAGGCTAATTTTGAAATTTAAAATCAGTTAAGAATGACATGGCTATGAATAACGAAATCTTTAGCAATATTACAGTCTGTTCTAGAATATTTTTAAAAGATTTATTGGTTCAAAAAAATTCAAATCTTTTCGAGTATTGACAAAATTGGTTAATCGTTTTAATTTTAGTAAAATTAGTTAAAATTAATAAAATTTTAATAAATTAATTAATCCTTTTAAATTTGATAAATCTAACTAAAATTCAAATTTATCAATGTAAAATAATATATAGTTGGAAACTGGGTTGTCAATAAAACAAGTACTAGTAAACGCATAGTAAATGGGATAATGATTTGCATTAATTCACACTCTGTGTTAAAGTTGACATAAATTAATGGGCAACTTTGAATACGTCCAAAGTGCCAAAATGTTGAAGGAGGGAATATATAGGTAAGTTGATCCCACTTTGTCTACAAAGGAGAAGGAAAATGGAGAATAAGGGATTAGTATTATATAGTTAACGAAAATAGCAGTCCTCTATAGTTAATTTGTGTTATTTGAATTAGTTATTGAAAATAATTAGATATTAAATATTTGATAAATGAAGAAAATAAAAAATTATATTTTATTTATTGCATAGTTGGCAAGGGTTCAAAAGTTAAAAACCTTGTTTGTGTTGAGTTGTATTGGTGAAGTTTGATTAATATGATTATTTTGTTTGCTTGACAAAAAAAATATTATATTTTAATTTTTAGTAAATTATAAGCAATATTATATTATTTGGGTTGAGTAGAAATATGATAAATTTTATAAACTAGAAAAATTTTGTTGATTTTATATTTTTTAAGTTTTTTAAAATATAAATTTAATTTTTATTATTTATGAAATTGTAAATTATTTTTAATAAGAATATTTAAAATATTTTTTATAAAAATTAGATCTAAATAGCTTAAAAATATAAAAATTAGATCTAATTATTATTCTAACTGTGATAAAAAAAAATCAATTTTAAAGCTGATTGTCTGAATTAAAAAAAATTAAAAGACCCAAGTAGGTCAAATATATATATATATATATATATATATATATATATATATATTATTGTTACAAAATAAAAGTAAGAAACATATTTACTTTTAAGATTTTTAATAATTTAAATTTTACTATGTGATTGAGCAAGCATATGATAATTACACTAATAGTACATATTTATATTTAATTATTTATTAAATATGATAATAAATCAATGAATTTGTGATTAAACTAATATTCTAGTCATGCAATTTTTTTCATAATAAAAAGAAATTAGAATTTCAAACCCTGAGCATCCATACTGCCAATAAATAATTTCAACCTAGTAAAAAAAATCATAAGATGAGAGACTTAAAACACTGAAATTTCATTGTAATCCTGCAATGATTTGCATGACTCTAGATATTGGTGGAAATACATGCATGAAAAAATTGAAGAAATTATATATTTTTATTATATTATAATATGTTTTATGTAAAATTTTAAATTATATATAATTTATTAATTATTTTAAATAAAAAATAACAATTATTTTAAAAAATAAATAATTATATATATTAATAAAATTACAATAAATATTTTAGAAGCATATTAATCACGGGATTAATATAATAAACTATACCAACTCTAGTCTTCACTAAAAAAGCATCGTTCCAAAATAAAAGGAACGTCAATTTCACATGAATGCCTCATTATCAATGGGCGGAAGAGAATTCTTGCAGCAGAAGATGAAGAAGAATTGAATGGTCGCGTACTTCACAATTACACACACCTGGAAGAAGAAGAAAAGATAATTGGAAGAGGAGTCAAACATTTCAAACCTAGTTGGCGCCGCCACTCTCTCTTTCTCTTCCCATTTGAAAGTAAAAACCGCGTCCAATTCGCCACCTTCATAGCTGCCCGTTGTTTCTCTCCCTCTCCTATATATATAACCGAAAAAAAAAATTATATTTATATATCTCGTTTCTCTTCACGCACGTCGTTTTTCTCTCCGTCTCCTTTCAGCTTATCTAATTATTTCGACCACACGATACAAAGATTCGAACTTTTAAATAGAGCATTATTGCCTCCTCCATTTCTAATTTCCTTTTTATCTTTTCCTTTTGTCTGCCCCTGACGTCTTTCCTTAGGCTGTATTGGGAGATTTAGGGCCATCTGTCCGAGGATTTACCTTTCAAGGTTAGTTCTTTTTTTTTTTTTTCTTTTTTCCTGTATTTTCTTTTGGGATCTATTTATAATGCTGATTAATGTTGTAATTTGTGATTGATTATGTGATTTTTTTTGGATCTGGGTTTGTTTTTCTTGATTTGGTTTGATTGATTGGGACTGTTGATCTGGTTTTTTCTTAGTTATCCTTTTTCAGCTGTTTTGGCATTTTTAAATGCATGCAAATTTTGATTTTGATGTGAAATTCTGATCTGGGATTGCTGTGTTTCAGCTGAATTGGATTTGTAATGAAGAATAAATATCTGGCTTGATACAATGTAGAGGAGGGATTTTTATAGCAATGGATTTTTATTTTTTTTTGAATGTCAATGGAATTTCATTGTTCATTTTTTCGAGATTTTTACGACTTCGGTTTTGATTATTTCATTTTTCGCTGTTCGCAGCCATGTTTATTTCGTAGATTACAAGGAACCCAGTGCACAAAGCTTCATCTTTCTTCTCTGAAAAGTAGAAAAGAGAGGATTAAAAGTTATATAACAAAAAAAAAAAAAAAGGAAAGAATTTTTGACATCCAACTTGTGGTAGAAGTCATTTTGGAATTGAATATCATATTTCCACTATCCCAATAGGAGGATCTATTTGTATTTTGATCTTTATTGGTTGACTGTTAATTCCTCATGTATTTGAAATTGACTGTCTTGTTTGATCTTCTATTAAATACGTTCTCTGTTCTCTCCGAATTGATTTATCTTCTTTAACAGGGGGAGATGGCGGAGCCGAAACCAACTACACCCTTGATCTCACCAGCATCATCAAGAAACCTTCCTGATTTCAAAAAATCTGTTAAGTTGAAATATGTGAAGCTGGGTTACCATTACCTTATCACCCATGGAATGTACCTATTTCTTTCGCCTCTTTTAGTCATAATTGCTGCTCAGCTTTCAACATTTTCTCTCCAAGATATTTATTCACTTTGGGATAATCTACAATATAATCTTATTTCAGTTATCCTCTGCTCAACACTCATTGTTTTCCTATGTACACTCTATTTTATGACACGTCCTCGGCCTGTATACCTTGTCAACTTTTCCTGTTACAAGGCTGATGAATCTCGTAAATGCACAAAAAGGATTTTTATGGACCAGTCTCGTATGACTGGAACTTTTACAGAGGAGAATCTTAACTTTCAGCAGAGAATCCTTGAGAGATCTGGTCTAGGGGATTCAACTTATCTTCCAGAGGCTGTCCTCAATATTCCTCCTAACCCGTCAATGCAAGAAGCTCGAAAAGAAGCCGAGGTTGTGATGTTCGGTTGTGTTGATGAGCTTTTGGCTAAGACATCCATTAAACCCAAAGATATTGGAATCTTGATCGTGAATTGTAGCTTGTTCAATCCTACCCCATCTCTTTCTGCCATGGTTATCAACCATTACAAGTTGCGGGGGAATATCATTAGTTACAACTTAGGTGGGATGGGATGTAGTGCAGGTCTGATCTCAATAGCTCTTGCTAAGGATCTCCTTCAGGTCCATCCCAACTCTTATGCATTGGTCATCAGCATGGAGAACATCACATTGAATTGGTACTTTGGAAATGATCGATCAAAGCTTGTTTCAAACTGTTTGTTCAGAATGGGAGGTGCTGCAATACTGCTATCGAACAAACTGTCTGACAGAAGAAGGTCAAAGTACCAATTAGTACATACTGTTCGCACTCACAAAGGTGCAGACGATAAGTGCTTTGCTTGTGTTACTCAAGAAGAGGACTCCAATGGGAAGGTTGGCGTTACCTTGTCAAAGGATCTCATGGCAGTTGCTGGTGATGCTCTGAAAACTAACATCACTACTCTGGGGCCTCTTGTTCTGCCAATGTCAGAACAGTTGCTATTTTTTGCCACATTAGTTGGTAAGAAACTTTTGAAGATGAAGATCAAGCCCTATATCCCTGATTTTAAACTAGCATTTGAACATTTCTGCATTCATGCTGGGGGAAGAGCTGTTTTAGATGAACTGGAGAAGAACTTGCAGCTGTCTGATTGGCATATGGAGCCATCAAGGATGACACTTTACCGGTTTGGCAATACCTCAAGCAGTTCCCTTTGGTATGAATTGGCTTATTCAGAAGCAAAAGGAAGGATAAAGAAGGGAGATAGAACATGGCAAATAGCATTTGGCTCAGGATTCAAGTGTAACAGTGCAGTGTGGAAGGCTTTACGGAGCATAAACCCTGCGAAGGAAAAGAATCCCTGGATGGATGAGATTCACCAGTTCCCAGTCGATGTTCCAAAGGTATCAGTTATTTAAGCCCCAGAAGATGGTTGGTAATGGTGTAAGATTGTTCAGTACATGGTAATCAATTGGTGTATGACTGGCATTTTTTAGTATTGTATGACCAGTTTATTTGGAGTACTGGAATTGGAATTTTTAACTGAATTGATCGGGCATTTCATTTCTGTTAGCACCAAAATTGTTGCCTTAATTGCATCTATTTTTCTGCTTTTCAAATCACACCAAGCATGACAGTGAATGCTCATGAAGCATATGGTGATGCTATAAGGCCAGCTGATCATTGAGGAAACTCTGGGATTAGAATCAAAACAGTGTCATAAACATTTTTGTTTTGCATGGCCCAATATGAAGAACCCATGCATATATATATATATATATATATATATATTCACTTTATAGAATTCACACAAAATGCACTGAATATGGATGTTAACTATTACTTCATAGGCATGTCTTAATGTCGTAGTTAGCCTATTTTTTTAAATGGTGGAACTGTCCAATGTTGATCGATTCTCAATCCTCTAGTTTGCCCTGCATTGATAATTGCTTGAAGCAGTAAACATTTTTGGATTGAGGTGGTAAGGATGCAGGCGGTGATCTTGAATCTATAAGCCAAAGCAATCATGCTGTGTCGATCACTGTTACTGTCCAGTCCAATAGTTTACTTTTATTCGTCTTCCAAATCCTGTAACAGTGGCATCAAAAACGCTCACTGATGATGGGGGCGGGGGAATTGTATCATGGACTCCGGTCCACAAAATAGTGGTCTAAACACAGGTGTGACAACAAGTAAGAAAAAATTTATCTTTTTCGTAATTCCTATTTTGTTTCTTTTTTTAACAAACTTTCTTTTTTACTTTAAATATTATTGTTCTTGTTTATTTTTTAATAAATTTTCTTTTTTTATTTTAAATATGCATATATATACTTTTATACATCTCTTTTTTTATTTTTAATCATATTGACATTATTATTATTATTATTATTTTATATGTTCATCAAAAAAATGATATAAATTGTAGTTTTATCAGTTTTACCATTATAAAGGAAATTGAAAATATTAAAATATGTAACTATAAAAAATAAACTTGCAGTTTATATCAAATGAACTTATAGTTTATAAAAAAAAAAAAGAATTTACAGTTTACTGATAATAAATTTACAATTTATATTAAAATGAATCTACAGTTTACAAAAAATAAACTTACGGTTTATTAAAAATAAACTTACAGTTTATACAAAATAAACTTACAATTTACAAAAAATAAATCTACAATTTATAAAAAACAAATCTATAATTTACTGATAATAAATCTATAATTTATATCAAAATTAACTTACATTTTACAAAAAATAAACTTACTATTTATTGATAATGAATACACAGTTTATACCAAAATAAATCTTCAATTTACAAAAAATGAACTTATAGTTCATTGATAATGAATCTACAATTTATACCAAATAAACATACAGTTTATAAAAAATGAACTTACGATTCACTAATAATGAATTTACAATTTATATTAAAAGAACTTACAATTCACAAAAAAAGAAATATAGTTCACAATAAATGAATCTGTATATTTAAATTAATTAACCTACATCATCTAACAAATAAACCATAAAAAAAACATAAAATCTATTTAATAATATTAAGCATAAATTAATATAATATAATATTTAATATTATATAAAAATAAAATTATATTAATATATAATTTAATATAATAATGTAATAATATAAATTAATTAATATAATAATTTAAATTATATATAATATTTCTTTACAATTAATTTATAATAATATAAATAATTATATATTAATTTAATTATATATTGTATTAATATAATATATAAAATTATAATATATCAAAACACAAATTTTATTTATAAAAAATAAAAAATGATAAAAAAAGTTTCTGTGAAATGTGAAGCGTCAAACATGTCTTTTTTTTTTTTTTAAATTCTCACACGTATTAAAAATTGCTGATTCATATCATTACTATGCGGAGAAGGATACATTATATGACAACACACACCCATTTGGGGTAGCCAACAATCTCAAAGTTACAGTGAACTGGCCCATTTGTGCGTTTAACCGTTTAGCCTGTTTAGAATATATTTCGCGGGGAAAAAAAAAATAATTAATGAAACTAACTCAAATTAGTAATAAAATTTATTGATTTGAAGTAAATTTTAAATTTTATAAAATTTTATTATTTAAAATAAATATATAATGAATAAAAATTATTTTATCCTTTTAAATATTTTTATTTATCTTAAATAAATATAATATAAATTTTAATTATAAAACTATTAACATAATTTTATCTAAAATTTTTAATCAAAATCAATTACCTTAAAATTTTTTAATTTTTTATTTAAATTTAACTTTTTCATCAAATTATTAAAAAAATAAATATTTTAAATAAAAATCATTAAAATAAAATTCAATTCTATTAAATTATTTTGAAAACTAAATTCTCTATCATCAAACTTTATGCACGAGAGCCAATATTTTAGGCAGCTATCTACCAATAGAAAGATGCAGAACACGAAACCACCTAATTTAACAGCAACATGCTAACACACTACCATCATTGCTGGAAAGTTTGAACAAAGATTTATCCCACACATACCAACTCTAGCATCTAAAATGAGAAAAAAAACAACTACGTCAGGGAACAATTAAAACACCAAAATGCATGACCCTGATCTCACAGCAGATTTTGAACAAAATCTTCAACAAGGATTTTTAGGCCTAGGCAGAACCGACGCATTCTACTCTTTGGAGGATTTGTTGATAAGAGACTTGTGAATGTGAGGGATGACTCCACCACCAGCGATGGTACCCTTGATGAGAGTATCGAGCTCTTCATCACCACGAATGGCAAGCTGCAAATGCCTTGGGGTGATACGTTTGACCTTCAGATCCTTGCTAGCATTTCCAGCCAACTCCAACACCTCTGCAGTCAAATACTCTAAAATGGCAGCAGAGTATACAGCAGCTGGTGCTCCTACCCTCCCATGAGCCTTAGTCCTTGACTTCAGCAAGCGGTGGATTCGGCCCACTGGGAACTGTAAAGTTACAGCAAAATTAACCAGAAATTGCAAGTTCGAACGCTAATAAACTAATTACATGTGAAATATGAGTCACAACGGATAGACAACTCATTATCCTCTAATAAAAAGGGGCTATCTGACTACGAACAGATCTGTTTTCCCAGGGAAATAGCGATAAACCAAAAACCCTAAACCCACCATTTCCAGAACCTAAAACCGAAGCCTCAAATTAATTGGAAAAAAATAAAATTCAGAGACCAAGAACATAAAAGAAGTGAAAACCTGAAGGCCGGCGCGAGAAGAGCGAGAGATGGGTTTCTTCTTGTCCTTGTCCTTATCCTTGTTGACAGCTGAGGTCTTTCCCGTAATCAAACCCTTGGCGCCTTTTCCTGACATAGTTTTCCCGCCAAAACTTAGGATCAGATAAGATGAGAAATGGAAGACGCAGGCGTTGGAGTCTGAGTGTATGTGGAACTGGACGGAACGGAAGAAATTTAGAGAAACAGAGAGGGCATTGTGATTGATGAATGGCTGATAGGTGGGCGTTGAGAGGAAAATGAGAACTTGGAAGAGATGACCGACTCCCTCTGACTATATAACCCTCTTCGTTCCTCCAAATTTACCGACCTATGACTTACCCTTTTAAAAATTACAGATATGGCTAACAGTTACATGTACATGATTTTTGAGAAATATTTATAATTTTTTTAGGATATTAATATAAAAAATTAATCACATATATATAGTAAATAAAAATTATTATAAATAAATAATATAATATTCTATATTTCAAAAAGAAACACAATCACATTTAAAATAAAAAAATATAAAGATTAATTCAAATAAATGTGTATATTGGCCTAACACAGTTTTGGATAACGACAGTTTGACTCATTCGAGTTGACGACATACCGTATATTTTGCGTTTGGCCCGGTCAAACAGTACCTATCACCCCTAGATGATATATACACAGAGACACACACACCTAAACAACTTATTCATATTACTTGACCGAACTCGTCGGATGATCCAGCAATGTTTAGCAGAAAAGAAAAGTAAAATATTATATCTAATTATTCACACACTTCCAAAATTCTGCAGATATTAGATTTTTTTTTAATCTATCAAAAGTATGATAAGTCAAAAAATATTATGAATTATATAACAAGAACAACTTTGTCCTTCAATAACTCTCATCCCAAAAGTGGAGGAAGATAATCGAATATAATACCTTTACTCTTTTAACTATAAGATTATGTCTGCATGTGCACACGCAGATATTAGATTTACTTGAAACAATAATTTGAACAAAACAAAAAAGAAAAATACTAAGAAAAAATATTATATAATTTTATTCGTGATTAATCATAAAAGCAACGACAGATATAATACTGTTTAATAGACTGACTGAATTGGCATTATTTTTTTATTTTTTTATTTATTAATCTCAGGATGACTCAATTTTTACTCTTGTTGCTACTAAAGCCCAAAACTTTTCGCCATCAACCGTCAGGGTTCAGATATGCTGCTGCAAAAGTGACGAACTGAGTTAATGATTTCAATGTTTTAAACCACCTCGCTTAAGCTTAACAATGATAGCAATGTGAAACGCCCCCTTCCATGCCGGTGGGAAGAGGAAGGTAGAGGTCATTAGAGCATCCCAATATTTGTTCAATAACTTTCCTGGACTAGTTCTTCGGAACTTACAAATGAAAAACAAACCTTAGTCAAGAACTCGTATACAGATGTTCGGTTTCAAACACAAAGTAGATAGTAGAGACACAGAGAGGCTTGTGCGAAGCATTTTAAAGGTAGTTGGAATGCGAAACATATGATTCAGTCTATCTATTTAATGCATTAATAGCCAAAGCTTGAACAAAATTAGGTGGGTCTTAAAGGCCATATAGCAAAGCACAAACTATACCTCAGCCTTTAATAGCCAAAGCTTGAACAAAATTAGGTGGGTCTTAAAGGCCATATAGCAAAGCACAAACTATACCTCAGCCTCATGCCATACCAACCCCTCCGCCCAACAAAAATAAAATCGAAAATATCTTTCACTGTATCACTCAGTCCCTGCTTCTTCCTTGTCTTTGGCCTTCCCATCTTCTGAAATGTGGAAGCCCTCAACCTTATGTGTAACTTCTTCTGCTGTTACCTTCACTTTTCCTATTGATCCGTTTGCTGTTAAGCCCTCATTTTCTTCATGAGTCAAAGGTCCAGTCTGCCATATTCTGATGGTTCCATCCTCAGATCCTGAGGCATATGACTCTCCTCCCGGTGAGAAACGCACACAGTGTACAGGACCATGATGACCCTTGTTGCATGCTGCGAAAACATTTCAGTCACTTAACTTATGTTATTTCAAACCCAAAATAAGATTACTTAATATCTTCAGGACTAGAGAGGACATTTTATCTATTCTGAAGGCAACATAGAGACAAAGGGTTGGCCAAATTTACACAGTCGAATCAAATTAATAGATCAATTACAGTACCCCTATCTATTGAAGAGTTGTCCAAAACACAGCTCAAAATTATCATATCTTGGCTGCCTTTTCCTGCTTAGTCTATTTAATAAATTACGTTGGAGCACTCACCTATCTCATTGCCAGTATGAAAATCAAATACATGAATCCACATATCTTCTCCCCCAGCAATGAATTTATTTCCATGCTTGGGTTCCAATGAAGCTGATTCTACCGTGCGAGGCATGTTATAGCTCTTCACCAACCCAAAACTGGAAAAGCAAAAAAGCCAAAATGTGATGAAACCGGCACTCAAAAACCTTTAAGCATGAGAAGAGACCAAGTTGACCCAGAACTTACTGGTTTGCATCCCAAAACTTCACTGTCGAACCATCACAAGTTGTTATATATCGACCATCTTGACTTACTTCAGCACTAGTCACAGATGATTTGGTCTCTAGTGTTTGCACTATTTTGCCACTTCTGACATCCCAAAGTCTGCACGGTCATCAGTTATTTCAAACCAAAATTAGAGGAATCTGATAATCGCAATACAGTCCTTGAACTAAAATTTACAGGCCAAATGCATAATTGGACCCCTTTACTTGGTTAGTCTGTTGACCAGCCTAATAACCTTCAATTTTAACCAATTAAACACCTTGATATCCATTTTTGATTTATTGAGCACCTATGGCACAAATGAACAACTTTTAAAAACATGTGATCTGATGTGGAACAAAATAATCTATGAATACAATTTTATACCATTTTTAAAGGTTGGTTAAACTCCAAGGAGCAATAGTCATGGCAGAGACCTCCATCCTCACAAATTTTATGGACCTAGAAACTCAGCGCCAACAAACACTTCTTAATGGAGGCAAAAAATTTAAGCATGAATAGCCTATTTAAATTTAAGAAAATGGATTATCAAATTGCAAAATCTGAAGTTGAGAAAATAAGAGGGAGAAAAAGGCCTAACTCATAGTTGTTAAAGGCGCGCCTAAGGCACAAGGCGCACCAGGGGCCAACATTTGCACCTTAGAAAGCCAAAGGCGGGCACTGTCACAAAGGCGCGCGCCTTGGTACGCCTTGAGCGTCATGCGAGGCGCCCTAAAGGCGCACATTTGTGACAATTTGTACTTTTTTTTTTTTCATGTCTGGAATAAATTTTGACCATTGCTTTAAAATTAAAAAACTCTTTTAGTAAACCTTACCACAACTGATTATTTCAAGAAAAGACAAAAGAAAAGCAATAATAAGGCTGCTCCAGCAGTAGAAAAGAAAAAAAAACAGAAGATTAGGCCAAGAAAAGGGATTTGCTCCAGCCAAAAAACAAATAGAAGAAGAAGAAGAAACTCTGCAAGAAAAACAGAAGAAGAAGAAAACTGCTGAAATAACAGAAGAAGAAGAAGAAAACTGCTGAAATAACAGAAGAAGAAGAAGAAGAAGAAGAAGAAATTCTGCAAGAAAAACAGAAAAAGAAGAAAACTGCTGAAATAACAGAAGAAGAAGAAGAAGAAAGAAAGAAGAGGAAGAAGAAATAATCTGCTCTTGTGTGTTTAAGATTTCAAGTCTTTAGTAAACTTAGGAGACTTGTGTATTTAGACTTTGAAACTTTTATTAAGTTTTTTTTTTCTTTTTGTGTGTTTTTCTTTTGTTATTATTTAATGTGTATTGAATATTAACAGTTATAATATTATATCACCTTATTAGTAGTTTAATGATAAAATTTATAATTTTTTTAAAATTTTTTATTTTTGCACCTCATGTCCCTCAGGCGCACGCTTGCGCCTAGATTCCAGGACCCCTTAGCGCCTTGGTGCGCCTTGCGCCTTTAATAACTATGGCCCAAATCATGATTTTGAAAGAACAACCCAATATCCCACATCAACCACCAATCATGAACAACCCATGTTGTATTGTGCAATTTAAGAATAACTCAGCATCATACACTAAAATCATCACAAATAAGACAAAAATTAAACACATTGGAATCAGAAAAGGAAAATAGTTATACAGATTTGAAACTTCCATGGTTACCCTTACGAGAGATTGAAATCATTTATTAGACTTGCAAAAATAATACTTCAAATCTCCGAACTCTTGAGGTTAATGCTTCTCAAGTTTATCGTACATTAAGAAAGAGATGGAGCTTAGTGATTGCACTTTTTCTTTCATGGAGATGAGCGAGGGGTGAGAAGGGACTCTAAGGCAGAAAGGAAAGAAGGCAATTGACTGACAGAAGCAAGAGAGAGGAGACTTAAAAGGACTTTTTTTTTACTTTGCAATTAAAGAAACACAAGTGTCGTTTACTATAACCAATGTCCTCATTCAACTTAAAATGCATGGTTGTATGGCAATTGTTGATATCAATAATCAGATAAATAAATAACAATTGAAATCTACAATAGGCTTAAATAGAAATTAAGGAGCTTATTTAGCTAAAATCAAAGGTCAGGAGGTCAACAAATTAATTTGGTAAAGTACAAGGATCAAATTATACATTTGGCTGAGTCTTACAAATGGATAGATCCAAGAATAAGTTTACAAATGAAATGAAATGGATAGAAATGAAATGCTCACAGTTGGGAGTCCTAGAAGCCAAAAATTTCCAGCATCCGCACTAAACGGTCAGATACTCCAATCCAGATAGTGGTTTCCCGACGGCCCGTTAGCCCAAAATTAAAAAGCGGTACTCCTAAACCCATTTGCGTGATCTCTCACCAAAGTGCAACACTAATAAAATGTTCAGCTTATTTGTACCCAGAATATTCTATCCAAATGGGAAGGCTCACCAATAACACAACCAGAAGAAAAAAAGGAAAAAGATAATCACATCCTCTTTAATACTATGTATATTTATATCTTGTGTATGCAAGTATGCACTAGTAAAACAGCAGCTACCTTTAAACATAACTAGTAGAAACTAACCTCACACCCCCCATATCAGTGCAAGAACTTAGTATGGTCTGATCACTGTGAAGCCATGCAACAGTTCTGACTGAGCCAGGAGACTTATCAACCTCTCTCGGAGGTGCATCTGGATGATTTAAATCGAAAATACGAAGGACTTTCTCTACACCCCCAGTGAGCAGTAGGTGGGTATCCTGAGACCAGATTGGGAAAATATGGGGATATTGACATAGAAACATAATAATGACAAGTGAAGCAAACCGCACTCACTCATTTCCATAAAATCTGATTCCACAAAATCACAGAAACATAAATACGCAAGTTTTATACAAAAACCAAATATCATTTATTAAAAAAGAAAACCCAAACGAGCAATCTGAATTGCTCATACCATCTCATCCAGACATTAAAAATACCACAGAAGATCACCGTCCAGCCATAGACCCTAGCCTAATAAACCATGAAAATATATATATATATATATATATTTCAGAGATCAAGAAAGATTAACTCCAGCAAAACACTTTGATCAAAGTATAATAGACTTGGTCCATTGGCAATTTTTGTGTAAAAGCATAAAGCACAACAAGCCTCCAGTGAACTCATTCAATTTGTATGTATGTTAATGTCTAAGCATGTTAGCATATATTATGTACTTTTTTTGTCCACTGAAATTGAAAAGGTTAAATAAATGTCAAATTTACCTCTGAAAATGCACAAGCTCGAACAATGTGTTTGTGTTCAAAGGAATGCAGTTCATCCCCTGTTAATGCATCCCATACTTTCCTGCATGTTACATGGTTGCACATGTTAAATTCTCAATTGACAAGGAAATCTATTCACCACAGACGATGCAAAGGTACTAGTAAACCTATTCACGTGCTGTGAAACTATGCATTTCATGTCATAAAAAGCATTGATTACATCAAAAGAAAACAAATCCATCTCTTATACAGTATAGGACCAGCTAATAGAGCGCATGCAGAATCATCCATTATATACACATCAAATAAATTATCTATTACCAACTTATTTGTATGTCATCTTGAATGTGATGCAAGTAAGTAAGCAAAATTTAAGTCTAACATCCCTAGCCTCTAGCAACTTGAGAATGACTCAGATGAAACAAGTTGTACAGGACCATACAGAAAAGTTCATCTACCCTGCAAAAATCACGAAGAAGCTCATTCACCCAGCAATCAGATTGGGAATGGATGCGATTATAGAAATATCTGTTTGCATCAGCAGTCATTATGCTATTATCAAGAAATCAGCTCTTCTTATTCAGCTAAACAGTAAAAAGAGCAGATTATGGTACGCAATTTTTCATTGTTATGTATTGAACTTGTAACATTAACAAGAATTTTGTTGTGTAAATACCCAATAGTGTAAAACAGATAAAAGTGGCACTGGAAATCATATGCAGATTTATCGTCAGTATAAATGCAAGAGAAACAAACAAATGAAGGCATCTATATTTGCCAGTGACAACTTTGACCTTCAAAAGCATGACTAATTACACAAATTCACTCCCAAAATTCAACAGTTCCCCAGTAAAATCCATAGCCAGACAATAAAATTCAGAAAAAGCAGTGCGAACAAGCAAAGCAAACGTTTATAGAAATAAAAGTTTAAAATAAGAGAAGCGCTACATCCAACAAGAGAGCTAAATAAGAAATCAACTGAACCAGACTCTAGTGCTAAACTCAGAAAAGCCTATAATCGTTTAATTTCTTAGTAAGAAATCTCAGGCCGTGGTAAACACAACTGCAATGATCCTCTTTAGGTTCCACAGTCATGTATTTATTTAACATTAAATAACAAAACATTTACCAGCAAGTAGAAGAAAAATGGTTAAAATACGCACGCAGTAAAGTCAGCAGAACCAGAAGCAGCACGCAAAGCATTAGTATCCAAGCAACAACTCCACACTGCACCCTTATGTCCTTCGAAGGTTCCAATCCAATCTCCAGTCTCTCCATTTCTCAGCATAGGACTAGAATCTGAACAACCCACATTAGCCAATCCCAAGGGGGAAAAAAAAAAAAAACTCCAAATATAAAAATGATCCAGCCGTTATCATCACAACCCCGTGATTTTCACAATTGTCAAAACTCACGACAAATAAATAATATATGCGAAAAATAACCTAATTAACAACCCAAAATCATCAATTGCATAAACGCATAACAAATCAATCAAGGAAAGAAAGAGAAAATAGAAGCATTACCTTTGCTAGCACTGATGAGGAAGAAGCCATCAGGAGTGATTGGACTGTAAAACAGATCGACAACAGGGCGTGAATGACCGTGGCACACCAGTGGAACCGGCACCCTTTTCTTATCCATTTTTTCTTCTCTTTAATTTTTCAAAAACCAACCACAACACACCTAAATCTAAGCTTTTTAATGATCTGAAAAATAAAATAAAATAAAGAAATTGATTATTTCTATACGGAGATTAGACGGAAAATGGCGGTATTTGACACAGGTGAGGAAAAGCTGTGCTTTGAACCCACACCTCCCAACCCTAGGTTCTGTTTCGAAGGAGATGGTTATGTTAGGCACAGTTTAAAAAAGCAGAAAAACTTGATCGGTTAACGGTTATTGACTGTGCAGAGCTGTGAAGCTAACAGGCGTCAGGCGCAAAGAAGAGATTGGTAATGGATCTGAAGTTATAATAACACATTGTCTTTCGGCTTTGTTTGTGGGTTTGGGTTGCTAGTTAGCAATGCCCAACATGCATTAATCTCCGCTGCCCGTGAAACTTTTTTGTTTGTTGCACGAAATATTTTTTTAAGGAAAAATTAAAAAAAAAAAATTGGCCTTTTAATATTTTCTTCGATTATAATCCTGCAAATTGATCAAACTTATTCGAATAATTTTAAATATCTTAAGCTATAATTATATGCAAAAGATTTTGTAATTATATGTATATGTAAATATATTTTATGTTATTTATGAAGTCAACAAAATTAATTGAATTGAAATATTAGGATTTCATTAGGTTATATATGAATTGAGTTTAATCCTTTTATATTTTGGAATTAAGTTAAATTATTATATTATTATTATTAATAAAAATGAACTAAAACATCTATAATGAATGAAATCAACTCAATTAAGTTAAACTAACATCAGAATAGATATATATAATTAATATTTTATCTTCTTAAGGCACGTTTGATAATTCGATTCAATATTTAAAATTTAATTATTTATTATTTTAAATTTATTTAATGATATTTAATTACATATTTTTAAAAAAAATTCAATTAAGCTATAACTCTTAAAATTATAAATCAAAACTTTGAAATTTTAAAATTAACACACTTAATCAATATATATATTTAAAGATTTTCAAGAATATAACTCATAAACCTCTTAACAAAGCATCGTTAAAAGAAAAATCTCTCTCTTGTTCAACTTTTATAAAATGGTACTTCTTCAATACTGTCAAAAACTTTTATTCGAGTATAGATACCATCAATCACATAGACTCTCTTTGGAATAAATTATGTAAAAAAAATTATATTAATAAATTCTTTCATTTTAGTGTTAGAAATTTATTATTTATAATAAATTTTTATGGAGGGAATTTAATAAAACTATATTATTTGAAATAGATATATAACGAATTAAAATCATTTTATTTTCAAATATCTTTATCTATTTAAAATAAAACACAATGTTAATTTAAATTATAAGGCTAGTAAAGTAATATTTTTATAAATTTTTAATTGAAATAAATTCTCTCAAATCACTTAATTTGATTTTATCATCAAATTGTTTTTTAAATGAAAATTTTGAATTTTTAAATGTAGACTTTTCAAATAAAATTAGTTTTTTCTATTAAATTTGTCTAAAATATGAATTTTGGAAGAGAGCGATCAAATTTTACAAATGATGCGAGCATAAAGAAACCAACCCGGAAGGATAAGAGTGCAAAATAAATCCATTATGTGGATTGACGGTTGAAAGCTAGAAAAGAAGGAAATAAAAAAGTGAAATTTACACATGGACTCCTACACAGTTTATTGTTTTTTTATACAATATGGTGTAGAGCCTTCTGTATAACTTAAATTCCTTTGAAAGTTTGCAGGATTTAAAATCCAAACTACTGAGCTGCGGAGAAAAGATGGATCATACATAAATAAAGGCTTACTCACTTTTAACACCATAAGATTTTGTTCTGCCTTTTTGGCTTTTCGATTTTCATGTGCAATATGTAGATTGAACCAAGTTTAAGCTTTCAATATTTTTCGCTCTTCTGATTTGAAGGATTTATCATTTTCTAGGAATATATATATCCTGTTAGTACTAAATCCTAACAGTGTTAAAAGTTCCATATATGATTGGACATCAAAACTTATTTGGACATGAAAATTGAATTAGTATGTCGTTAAGGTATTTCCAACCCACTCTAAATTTGGAGTGAGTTGTTAGCCATTTAACTCCAACCTACCTGCATTTGCAGTTGGATTATGGAGTCGATGAATAATGATGCGCCAAATATAATGCATCACTATTGACAGCCATAATTGTATCTTATATATATATATATAAGATTTGATAAACAAATCTTCTTTACATGTGAATTACAATTTAGTCTAAATATAACATTTAACTTAATCCATATATAAATTCTATTTAGAATTTTTTATCAATTCACACAAAATTTCATCAATTTTCTTTTCACTTAAATAAAGAATATTATCACTCAGAATAATATAAGACATAATAAAATTAAATAACTATGAATTAAATTTATGATAATTAATTTAAAAAATATCAAATACCACATTAATACTAATAGAACTCTAAATTACACAAATTAAAACTTCATAATTTAGTAATCCGGCAAATCAAATCCGAATCCACCAATATTGGATGATTAATTTAATTGCATATTTTTGTTATTCATTGTTGAGTGTAATATTTATATTTTTAATTTATTTTGTCCATATTAATATATTATATTTTTTATAAAAAAAATAAATATGGTATATTATGATATGTGTAGAAATAAAATCAGATTATAGAGATTTTTATGCTATTTTATAGGAAATTATGCATACAACAAAATCAGATTATAGAGATTTTTGTGTATATAATCAGTCAACACTTTCATAATGTAAAATCATTAATCAATATATCTCATAATAATTCTTATATTTAATTTATAACAATTTAAGTTATATTTTAGGTTTTAAACTCGTATAAATCTCTAAATATCAAGTATGTAAAAGGAAAACGAAAGTTATCCAATCCGAAAAATAGTAATTCCCAGATGAAAGAACCAAAAGTCTCATCTAATAATTCTTCTAAAAAAAATCACTAATAATATTCATCCAAATTCCAACCATCTCAAATTCATATCCGACCAGAGGCCCGATCCCAGCCCAGAGCCCCAGCCCAGCCCAGCCCATAGCTAACTCTATATATTGTCTGAACGACAGATGCAAGCCAATTTCACACGACCGACGGAAGCTCAAACTTGTTATCAAAGAAACCTCTGAAATTTTCATCATCTCCTGAATCTTGAGAAATAATGGCGACGGTAGGGGTGGAGACGAAGCAACCAGACTCGATAATAGCAGAAGAGACATGCTCCGCCAAGGTGACTGGGAAGCAAGGGGAAGGGCTAAGACAATACTATCTCCAACACATCCACGAGCTCCAGCTCCAGGTCCGCCAAAAGACTCATAATCTCAATCGGCTCGAAGCCCAACGCAATGAGCTCAATTCCAGAGGTGCGACCTACGAATTTGCGATTTTTATCATTGCCCTACTATTTGTTTTTCAATCTAGGTCTTGTTTTTGTGCTTTTTTAATTTTAGGGTATGAATTTTAGTATTTAAGGTTTCGCACTCTGATTTTATTATCTCTTGTTTCAACATTAGCAAAGAGTGAGTAAAGGTGCCGCTTTTGGTGTGGGTTAGACAATATTAGCTGGAATTAGATTAAATATTAAGCTGATGCGTATTGTTGTGCATCAATTTTGCAATTTTTTTAGCCCTTTTTCTTTCATTTTCTTGTCTTACTTTGCTGACTGCTTAAATATGTGTTGAGCAATGTTTAATTGATCAGAGACATTTGTTTTAATTTTTGATGTGTCCAGTGAGGATGCTTAGAGAAGAACTGCAGCTGCTTCAGGAGCCTGGGTCATATGTTGGTGAAGTAGTGAAAGTGATGGGGAAAAATAAGGTGTTGGTGAAGGTAATGAGCCTCTTCACTGCTAGGTGAAAGTGCTTTGGGTTCTTATGCTACATTTTGATTTGTTTTCAGGCATCATTAGTGGTGTCTCATGCTCGAGAGCAACGGTCTTATTGTGCTGCTTTATGTCCATTGTGTTCTATGCGTGTAGTGTGTATTTATATATTCTTTATACTGAGTCTTGTGGTGCTGCTTATCTTATAAGTTTGTGGAACTCTTTGCTAATATAAATTAAAAATTGTGATACACATGTCCGAGATATAGCTATTGATTTGAGCAAAGACTGCTAGTGAGGGTATATGGTTCCACATTTTTGTGGAACAAATTATTGTTCATTTCAGAATTGATTGTGAAGTAGTATTTGGGGAAAAATCATATGCCTTATAGATAGTAATGCATTTCATGGGACAAAAAAATATGTACCAATAAGAATTCTTCTTTATTGTCCATTTAGTGTTAATCTCCAGCATAACCTAACTACTATATATTTACCATACATGTATATGTTAGTATATGGAATGACAAAAAATTTTGAATAGATAAATAGGTGGATGTTAATATACCAATAAGAAATTCTTCTTCATTGTCCATTTAGTGGTAATCTCCAGTGTAACCTAACTACTATATCTTTACCATACATGTATATGTTATTATATAGAATGGCAAAAAATTTTGAGTAGATAAGTAGGTGGATGTTAATATTTCAGCGTTTCAGTGAACAAAAGGGGTTTTCTTTTGACTTAAATATTATGCGACATATGTGTAATCATACCTTTTTAAGATATTAAACCTATCAATATAAATAAATTACTATGCAACCCTATAGTCGCTAATTCTCCTTCACACCAGAGAAACAAACTTGAAAGTCTGGCTTTTTGTTGCATATCATGAAACATTATTCGTTTGCCTCTTTGTTAATGATTTTATGGACCTATTTGTGGCAAATATTGTCTTTCTTCATTCCATAAGCTAGTGGATCAAGAAACCACTGCCCTAATATCTTAGCCCTATGAATAGAATGAAATGTTCTTGGGAAGCCTGTTACTATTTGGCTAAGATCCAAAAAATTGGGACAACTTTTCACTTATCGATCAACTACCCTGTCACTTCAGTTGGACATGGGTAACAGCCAGGAAACAAGATTTGATTTTTTAGAATAATGATGAAGAGAATTTTAATATGGTTAAAGGTATTTTTGATTTTATGTTATTTTAGGAATGCCTTTTCAGCCATCCATTACTTAGTATCCTGCAGTGTCAACTGTTCATTTCAGGCTCAACGAGGTGCATTACTGAATAATAGAAGATAGTCATGTGACACTAAAATGTTCAGCAACAATTACCTTGCTTGAAGTTCTCTTGAATCTCCGAAATGTTAGTTTATAATGTTCACTTTTATGCTTTTTTTAAAAAAAAAAAAAATTCTTGCAATCTTTGAATCAGTTGAATGAAACCTAAACCAAAGATAATAAAGCTAGGAGATGCCTCCTTACATGCCATTTGCTTTAATTTTTCCAGGTTCATCCAGAAGGGAAATATGTTGTTGATATTGATAAAAGTATTGATATCACAAAGATCACACCATCAACTAGGGTTGCCCTTCGTAATGATAGTTATGTTCTTCATTTGATCTTGCCAAGCAAGGTAGATCCATTGGTCAACCTTA
The DNA here is from genome assembly GCA_949677035.1 of Omphalea diandra. Classification (NCBI taxonomy): domain Eukaryota; kingdom Viridiplantae; phylum Streptophyta; class Magnoliopsida; order Malpighiales; family Euphorbiaceae; genus Omphalea; species Omphalea diandra. The sequence goes on along the minus strand of CATIWR010017699.1, from coordinate 949 downwards.
TGAAAGTTGAAAAGGTTCCAGATTCTACATATGATATGATTGGTGGTCTTGACCAACAAATTAAGGAGATAAAAGAGGTTTGCAGATGCTTTCATATGTTTGCGTATTGGCTTTCATATTATTTTGTTGATTGGCTTCATTGTTAACCTGCTTTTTGCGGATCTTTTCAGGTTATTGAACTTCCAATTAAACATCCTGAATTGTTTGAGAGTCTTGGAATTGCTCAACCAAAGGTAATATAATGTTATTCAACTATTGTGTCTATTAGTTAATCTTTTTGCTGCACATCATTGATACCAAGTTTCTATCCATTATTACAGGGTGTTCTTTTGTATGGACCGCCTGGTACAGGAAAAACACTACTAGCTCGGGCAGTAGCACATCATACTGACTGCACTTTCATTAGGGTTTCTGGCTCTGAATTGGTTCAGAAATATATCGGCGAAGGCTCCAGAATGGTCAGGGAACTTTTTGTCATGGCAAGGTATGGGATCGATCCCCACCCTCTTCTCTCTCTCTCTCTCTCTCTCTGACATCATTGGAAGCTTCATAATTGATTTTCATTTGAATTTCAATCCCAAACTTAAGTTTATTTCACGCTTTTAAATTGCGGGTGCAGTCGCAATCGCAGTTTTGTGTAATGATAATGGAGTTGTCGCTGCCGTAACACAATGGTAACAACAAATTGCTATGTAATTTTATCCAAAAATTGCAAAGCACTACGCCTAGGAATCAACAACATGAAAACTTTGTTAGAAAATTTCCCTTTTCTTTAGTGGGATTGGGATTTAAAAGAATGGTTGGATATAATTTACTAAAACTAAGAATTACAACTAACGGATAAACATGAAAGACCATAGATAGAGAAATACCATTTATAGTTTTTGTCTAAAATTAACAATGAACTTACATCAGTAACATCTATGGACATTGCAGCCTGACAAATTAA
>CATIWR010017697.1:0-55070 GCA_949677035.1 Omphalea diandra | reverse complement strand
GGCCTTATTTCCTTGCTTACACGACTTGGGCTTCCTTTTACATGCCTTGGGCTTCTTTTTACATGGCTTGGACGAATTGGGTTGTGCTTGGGTGCTCTCCACAAGTTGGGCTCCATTGTATTAAGTTAAGTGCTCCATTTGAAGAGTTCAAACTCCCATCAACCTTTAATTGGGCTTCACGCATCCTTTGCTCTGCTTGGGCTAATCCAAGTGTAACTCCTTGTTGCATGAAAGCTCCAATTGCCTTCTTAAATTTCTTTAGCCTTCCTCTTGTGATTGGACCTTGAATTTGAAGTGGATCCTTTGCTAACCTGCCTTGGCTATTTGCATCAGAAATACAAAATCTCCCAATGGTCTTGATAGATCTTCTTTTTTTTCTTCTTCTTTTGTCTGGTGATCTCTTAAACTCTTGCACTTATTCTCGCTTTAAAGCATGTTTTTCCTTTATTTTCTTTTATAAAAACCCTATTTTTTGCTCTTATTGATACAAATAGCTAAGGCAAGTTAGCAAAGGATCCACTTCAACTTCAAGGCCCAATCACAAGGGGAAGGTTAAAGAAGTTTAAGGAGGTAATTGGAGCATTCATGCAATGAGTTACACTTGTATTAGCCCAAGAAGAGCAAAGGATACGTGAAGCCCAATTAAAAGCTGATAGGAGCTTAAACTCTTTAAATGGAGGACTTAACTTAATACAATGGAGTCCAACTTGTGGAGAGCACCCAAGCACAACCCAATTCGTCCAAGGCATGTAAAAAGAAGCCCAAGGCACAAAGGAAGCCCAAGTCATGTAAGTAAGGAAATAAGGCCCAAAGTCAAAGATTCTTGCAAGATTTCCTTAGTTGGCAATATTTCCTAATGCCATTAGGATTTCCTTATTAGGTTGAATTCTTTTCCTTTTCTATTTAGGAAGAGTTATTCTTTAGTTAGAAAAGTATCTTGGTCTAATCTTGTAGACCAATCATAATTTTTTTTTTATTTTTCCTAAATATTTTATGATTGCATTTTCCTTATTACATTAGGAAATATTGAATTCTGTTAGGGAATGCAAACCAAATCCTAATTGGTTTTGGATTAATCATTATAAGGCTATAAATAGCCCTCATATTCTGCCAAGAGGGAATAATTCAATCAATATTATTAGTGTTAGCAATTTTGCTTGTGAGATTAAATTCTCTTCTTGAGTTCTTGAGTGGACCTGGTGAGATTGTTGAGTGAAGGCTTAATAATTTCACAAATTTGTTAATTCTAATCTTAAATTGGCTTGGTTAATTTAAGGTTTGAGTTAACATAACTTTGAATCTTTATAACTTAGGTTGCTAGAAACAAGTTTTCTAGAGGTCTAGTTGGGATTTGAAGATCAAAACTTCAATACTTGGTTTGATAGATTTTGGGCAACTATTCTTTAGCATACGGGTAAAGACCAATCCAACCTTGTTCCTATCATTAAGAGTCAACTATTTCAGAACCTTCCTTCTATGAGGGCTTAGGACTTGGTTGTACAAGTATCTATAGGCTGCTTTAGTGGGTTTACGATTGCAGTTGGTTTGGATTATGGGTTTGGTATAGGCTTAATCTAAAGTTTCTTCTAAGCTTTTCTTTTTCCTTTTGCAACCTTTCCTCCACATTCTTTAAAGATTAACTCTAATAGTTTCTCATCATTGGGGCTTATGTCCTGCTACTGCACTATCATGGGCACGATAGCTAATGCAAACCCTTACTTTGAGCACTTTGCAATTTGTGATGCTAATCTTGATCATTATAGTACACACTTGGCACTACGTTAGGCTCATCACAACTGGTAACTTTCATCATAACCATGATAGAGCACAATTGCTCTTCTCCTCTTTTTTTTTTTTATGAATTTCTTCCTCTCTTTAGCAAATTAACTCAAACACATCTCAAACATTATAACAATGATGAAAAACACAAAATTGGACTTTCGTTAACTGTATTTTCATATAAAAGTGAGATAACATCAAAATACATAAAATGAAACTTCTAACTAACACATTAATCATAAAATAAAGAATAATTCCCTACATCTAAAAGTCTAAATCTAATCTCATAGAAGTAATTTCCTACTCTTATTTCCTTCTTGGCCTACCCATTTTCTTTATTAGTTCAGGGGTCTCCCCTTCCCTCTCTTGGATGGCAATTTTAGTTTTGCTCCCTCTTTTTCCTTTTCCTCCTCACTATCTTCCTTATTTAATGTTTCTTCAATCTTCACTCCTTCTGTGCCCTGTTTATTTTCTCCATTGCCATAATCTCTTCAAGAGAAAATGGTATTCATTCCCTCTTGGAAAAGCTCTATAGTAAGCATAAAAGATTGCGACTTTTTGAAGAATAAGAGTTTTCTTTGGTGGAGGATGAATTCTCAACCATCATAAGAGGTGATGGCAAATTGAATAGGCAACGCTCCTCTTTGATCTTAGATTGATTAGGGTCCATTTTCTCTTCTAAAATTGCTACTCAAGATTGCAATTACAATAAGAGTTGTAAATAAATTACATATATAAGTAAAGATATCCCATCCTAATCCCAATTAGAAATAGGAAAACCAAATCCTAATGGGTTTTTATTATTAGAACTTTGAGAGCTAATCTTAAAAGGCAATACTAAAACAAAAGCTTCCTAAACTTTATCTAATTTACAATTTTGACATGGAAATCATTTGAAGACAATTTTACCAATTGTTAACAACATTTTTATGAAAAAAATATAGGCAAATAATAACTAATCATTAAATATAAATCCAATTATCGAATGCACCCTACTGAAAATCTTCTCAAGCTGAATCGCTTTAGTCATCTTCAATTTCTCGCCATCTTCTTCAGATCAAACCTAATGAAATATTTAAAACTTTATTCCAAAATTAAATGAAAAACTAATAAAGCAAATAAAAGAAAATAAACTTGCAAAGATAATATAAATGATTGAAAACTTAGATTGCTTCCTTAAGAGCATTATTTTAAGGTCTTGTAGCTTGACTCTTTTAATCCTCATTCTTGTGTAGTGGTAAAGTAAAGGACCTCCTCATTTTTATTTAGTTTTTCCCCATAGTAAGGCTTGAGAAATTGTCCATTCACTTTAAAAAATTTTCCTTTTTTATTTTTGAAATCAACAACTCCATGGAAATAAACTTTCACCACTATAAATGGTCTAGACCACCTAGACTTTAACTTTCTTCGAAATAATTTCAAATGACAATTAAAGAACAACACTTACTAGCCATTTTGAAAATTATGATGAAAGATATGTTTGTCATGCCATCTATTTGTCTTCTTTTATAAATCATGGAATTTTCATATAAGTTTAATCTTTGCTCTTCTAACTCATTGAGATGCAGTAATCACTTTTCTCCTACTTCTTTTAAATTAAAGTTGAGTATGGTTTATCCTTTAGTCTCTTCTCCTACCTCTTCATTAATCCTATCTATCTTCAAACAATTTTCTTCCACCATAACTTTTGGTAGCTTTGTATACATTAAACTCCACTTGTTCATCTCTCACTCTTAATGTCAACTTCCTTAACTCAACATTTATAAGTGCTCTACCTATGCTTAGGAATGGTCTCTTAAAAATGAGTGGTATCTCACAATTCTCGTCAAAGTCTAACCACACAAAAATAGCTAAAAAATTAAATTTATCCACTTTGACAAAAACATCTTCTACTACTCTTCATACGGTATTTGACAAATCTATCCATCAGATGTAATGATATCCTTATTTTCTTGATTTCTCATACTCTCAAATTCATGAAAATAGATAAAGCCATCAAATTAATACTAGACCTAAGATTAGAAAGAGCTTTGTAAAATCTAAATCACCAACAACATAAGGAATAGTGAAAGATCCCGAAATCTTTGACCTTTGAAGAAGCTTGTTTTGCAAAATAACACTACACTTTTTAATTAGTGTCAGCAACTCAAAATCTTCAAGCTTCTTTTTATTGGTGTTAGACTAGGTTGGTCAAACATAAGTCATAAGCTTCTTTTGATCTTGACAAGGGAGATTGATTTGTTCTAATATTTTGTTTAATTATTGTTTTGCAATTTACAAGATATTTTTTCATTGAAAATTGGATGGAAATCAAAATCTTGAACTTCGAGAAGAACATCCAAATTCGCTATCAATATCCCCTAAATCACGATCATGACCTTGCAATAAGAATATATGGAGATAGGCCAAAAGAATTCACAGACGAATTTGTAGTCGCGATTCAACTAAAAAAAGCTTGCTTGATTCACAAAGGAATTTGCGGTGGCATTTGCGTCTAATGTTGCGACTGTGAATTTCATAGTAACAAAGGAGGGAACCAAGTCTGTAACCACAACACACCAAGTGTCCAAGGCAATCATTGTAATATCAAAAATCATAAGGGTGAAGCATATGTGGCGACCGCATCTTAAGAAAGTGTTGTCTCCTCACCAAACAGAGGAATTAGCGGTCTCAGTAGCGCCTAAGAGGAAGTTCAATCAGGATCGCGACTTTTAAGTGGTTGGTTAAACACAACGATTATACTTCTTAGACAACCAATGGGTAAAGAACATGTGAACTAGTCATTAGACATAAAACGGGGTTCTCTGCTGTGATTATCAGCTTCTCAGTGTAAATTGGAAAATCGCGATCTCGAAATTCTAGTCACAATCACGATTTTCATCTGACAGCCATTTAATGCAGAATCTACTTAGCACAACTTAGAGATTTTGGTATAGTTTTTAAGTAACATCTCTTTGGTGGTTGTTACTCATAAATACACCACCAAACATATGTAAATGCAAGAAAATTTCATTTATTGTAATCAAACTCTTGCAAATTTGTTACTCATTCTTCTTACTCTTCTTTATATGTTAATGATTATTTGGTTTTAGCATTAAACACCTTTGTAAGTAGGTTGAGAGTTATCCTAGCATCCAAAACTCTTGTAAGAGGTTAAAGTGTGAGCCTATCCAAAACACTTGTGAGAGGTTTTGTGGGAGCCTAAAAACACAAGTTGTAAGGAATGTGTGTGAGCCATAAAACATAAATTGTATAAACTAGTTGTGAGCTTGAAAACGCCAATTTAGTTGAATGGAATGCCTAATTGTGAAGAATTAGGGAATGGACATAGGGTTTATTAACATCTGAATCACTATAAACTTCTTGTATTTATTTTTTATTCTCCTTATTAACTCTTTAAACACCTTAGCCTTCTTTTAAATTTTCAATCTCCCACCAATTCAACCATCCTTCTTGGTTTACAAGGCCAACAAGTGATATCAAAGCCAAGTCTCACTCCAAAGCTTAATTGCATGAGAAAAGATCACGACATAAGAAGGAATCCATACTTACCTCAAGCCATATTTCGATGGAGCAGACTATACTAATTAGAAGTATAGGATGGAAATTCACTTAGATAGTGATGTGGTAGACCTCTGGGACATTGTAGCAAAGGAGTGGAAGCCACCTACTAAAGTGGTGGATGAAAGTGAGGAATTGATCCCTAAAGAGGAGTAGGTTGAAGCTCATAGGAGATCCAATGGCAGAAACAAAAGAGCTATGGCAATCCTTCTAAGTTCTGTCTAAACAGAAGAAATTAGAAGGGTCCAACATTATCTTACAGCTCATGGGATTTGAAAGGCCTTGGAAAACTACCATGAAGGCACCACCTTAATGAAATCTAGCCAACTTGAAATGTATATGACAGAATGAGAGCTATTTATGATGAAAAAGGAGGAAAACATCACAGATATGATGAATAGGCATCTTGTAATTATCACAAATGTGAAGAAGTTTGGTAGCATTCTCACCAATCATAAGGTAAACTCAAAAATCATAAAATCTTTGCCTTTTGAAAAGTTTGGTGCCAGGGTCTATAGTATCTAAGAGTCTAATTTAGAGATAAGGAATGTGTCAACTGATGTTCTAATAGGCAAGCTCTTAAGTCATGAGCTAGCATTGAAGAAGGATGAAGAAAAGAAGATGAGAGGTCAAGGAGATAAATCAGAAAAACTAGAAAGAAGGACCTTAACTCTCAAGTCTTTATCAAATTAGAAGGAAGTTGAAGTGGCCTCAAGTAAAGAGGAAAGTGACAAAGAGGAGGAGGAGTTGGCAATGATTTCAAGAAGAATAAAGGAGTTGATTAGAAGAAGAAAGGAAAGAAAAAGCTTCAAAAAAGCTACTCCAACGACCTAAGAAAGATTGAGTGATGTCATTTGCTATGAATGTGGCAAGCAAGGCCACATCAAATATGACTGCCCCAAATTAAAGAATAAGAAGAAATAAGACAAAGAGAAAAGGAAAAGCTTCAAAGCCACTTGGGATGATAGCTCAAGTGAAGAAGATGAAGAGGAAGAGGTTGCAAACTTATGCTTCATGGCTCAAAAAGATTCATCAAATCAGGTAAGTTCTTCACCTCACTTTTATGTTGAATTTAATGAGTTAGATGATGTAGATGATGAGCTTTTAGAAGCTTTCACTTTGAAATGTGACAAATATAAGTCACAAATGAAATCTTACAAGAAAAAAGTGCACCAAATTAGAGGATGAGTTTAAATCCTTAAACAGTCTTGTAAGTGAATTGAGGGCTTATAATGAAGAACTCAAGAAATTTATTGAAAGTCTATCCAAGTCATCTTCATCTCTAACCTTATTGAGAAAAAAGAATGACTCCTTGAAGGGTGAAGTCATTGAGCTTAGAAACTTTATTTATAAGTTCCACAAGGGAAATAAAGCTTTGGATACAATTATTATATCATAAAGACCTCCCTTAGTTAGGCATGGTCTAGGCTTCAATGAAGCCTCTTCTTCTACTCCTTCACTCGTAACATTTATTAGAGCCTCAACACCTCAAACTTCAAGTATTGAGGTGGTTGAAAAAAAGTGCTCAAAGTACTAAACCATCATTGCCTAAGGGCAAAGGAAAGATGCAATAAGGCTCAAGGTCTATTTCTGAGAAGGCCAATTAGCCATACATTTACAATAAAAAGCATGCTTCCTCAAACGCATATAGAAAATTTACTTCTACACCCATTCATTCATGTTCATGTTCACATTCACATCATGTTGGGATGAGAAAATCTCCCACTCATACCAACTCAATGTATAGGAGAAAGACTCATAAGTCTAAACTCCAATGCCATTATTACATGAAGTTTGGTCACATAAACATTTATCGTTATATTATGAAGACACATCTCAAGTTGGAGGATTCTTCTAAACCTAACCCCCTAGGACTTAAGTATGTTTGGGTACAAAAGCAAAAATGATTTACTTGTATTGTGTAGAATTATTTGGCAGCCACCAATGGAGCAATAATTGTTATGTGGATAATAATTGTTTAAAACACATGATGGGCAACAAAAGACTTTTCATGGCCTGTGAGAAAAGAAGGGTGGTAATGTCACATTTGAAAATAATGTCAAAGGTAAGGTAATTGGCATTGGCACCATTGGTAAGAATGGTTGTTCTCTTATTAATGATGTTTTACTTGTGGATGGCTTACAACACAATTTGCTTACTGTAAGTCAATTATGTGATAAAGGTAATAAAGTCACCTTTAACCCTAGAGAATGTCGAGTTACCACTTTGGTGGATAAAAAGGTAGTTTTAAAGGGTGAAAGGAAGGGCAATCTTACCTAATTGACTTAGACAATTTGGCTAACCAATCCCTTGAGTATTTTATATCCTTTAGCAATGAAGCTTAGCTTTAGCATAGAAGACTTGGACATCGCATGGAACTCTTGCAAAGTTTATCAAAAGGGAAGCTAGTGGAAGGTCTTCCAAAGTTGAAGTTCTCTAAAGATAAGACATGTGGTCTTTGCCAAATAGGAAAGTAATAACAATCTTCCTTCAAAGCGAAGAACATTGTAAGTACATCTAGACCTCTTCAATTAATTCATATGGACTCCATAAGACCTACTATGAGTGCTAGTTTATGTAGAAAACATTATGCACTTGTCCTAGTTGATGACTACTCTAGGTTTACTTGGGTTTCCTTTCTAGCTCATAAGCATGATACTTTTGATGCTTTTAAAAGTTTTGTAAAAAGTATCAAAATGAAAAGGGTCACTTTATTTCTTCTATAAGAATTGACCATGGAAAAGAATTTCAAAATGAATCTTTTGAATCTTATTGCTTAGAAAATGAGATTTTTCATAACTTCTCAACTCCTAGAATACCACACTAAAATGGTGTTGTAAAAAGAAAAAATAAAACACTAGTAGAGATAGTTAGAACTATGCTTAATGAGTATTCATTGCCAAATTACTTTTCGGCTGAAGCTATCAATACTTTGTGTTATATTGCAAATCGAGTCTTCAAAAGACTCATTCTTAATAAAACTTCTTAAGAGCTATAAAATGGTAGAAAGCCTAAGTTATCATACCTAAGAGTATTTGGATGTAAGTGCTACATCTTGAATACCCAGGATAATCTTATCAAATTTGACTCAAAAACTAACGATGGCATTTTCCTAGGTTATCCCATCACTAGCAAAGCCTATATGGTTTTTAATAAGAGTTCAATGGTTATTAAAGAGTCCATGAATATTGTGTTTGATGAATCTAGTAAGCTTAATCTTGGAAAAAGTTCTTTTATTGAAGATCTTGTAGGTGATTTTGAGAAATTGGTTTTGGAGTATACTACAAGAGAGATGAATAAGGATAATGATGAGAGCAAATCTTCAAAATAAGATAAACAAGTGGAATCACCAAACTAAGATCTTCCCATGGAGTTTTTTCCAAGCATCACCCCAAAGATTTAATCATTGGTGATACATCCAAGGGTGTAAGAAATAGATCTCGACTCAATACTTTAGATAATAATCTTGCTTTTATTTCTCAATTTAAGCCAAAATCTATTGATAAGGCTCTTGATGATGAGAGTTGGGTGATTATTATGTAAGAGAAACTTAACCAATTTAAGAGAAAAAAATGTATGGGAACTTGTTCCTAGGCTTAAGGAACACCCTATTGTAGGTTGCAAATGGGTGTTTAGGAATAAGTTAGATGAGCAAGGGTTCATTACTACCTAGGTTGGTTGCTAAGGGTTACAACCCAGAGGAAGGAGTTGACTATAATGAAACTTATGCCTTTATCGCAAGATTAGAGGCCATTAGGATAATTTTGGCATATGCATGTCATATGAATTTCAGAACTATTTCCAATATATGTCAAAAGTGCTTTCTTAAATGGTGCCATTGAAAAGGAAATTTATGTTGAACAACCTTTTAGTTTTGAATCACATTTTTTCCAAATTATGTTTTTAAATTGAAGAGAGCCTTGTATAGGTTGAAACAAGCTCCAAGAGCTTGGTATGAAAGGCTTAGTTCTTTTCTTTTGCAAAATGATTTTGAAAAAAGGAAGGTTGACACAACTTTGTTTTTCAAAAGTCATAATCATGATACACTAATATTGCAAATTTATATTTTTTATCTCATTTTTTGTTCAATTAATGAATCTCTTTGTAAGGATTTTGCTAAGTGTATGACTAGGAAATTTGACATGAGCATGATTGGAGAGCTCAAGTTTTTCCTTGGTCTACAAATTAAGTAAACCAAAAAAGGGATCTTCATCAACCAAGCCAAATACACAAAGGACATTCTCAAGAAATTTGGCATAGAAGGATGTAAAGTGGAAAAAACACTAATGAGTACTACCATCAAGTTGGACAAGGACGAATCGGGTAAGTCGGTTGATGAGAAGAGATATCGAGATATGATTGGTTCTCTACTCTATCTTACCACTTTAGACCTGATATAATATTTAATGTATGCATATGTGCTAGGTTCCAATCTTGTCGTAAGAAATCTCATTTAAATGTTGTTAAAAGGATTTTTAAATATTTACATGGGACATTGCATCTAGGTTTATGGTATCCTAGAGACTCTTCATTTAGTCGCATAGGTTATTCCGATGTGGATTATGCCTATAGTCTTCTAAATAGAAAGATCAGTTTTAGAACTTGCTAATTCATAGGAGAGTGTTTAGTGTCTTGGTTTAGTAAGAAACAAGTTTTGGTTGTCTTATCCACTATTGAAGCTGAATATATAGTTGCAGTTGTTGTTGCACCCAAGTCATTTGGATGAAACAATAATTAAAAGATTATGGCAAAGTTATTGATCACTTTCCCATCAAATATGACAATACTAGTGTAATAAATCTTTCAAAGAATCCCATCCAACACTCTAGGAGCAAACATATAGACATTAGACATCATTTTCTTAGAGATCATGCCCAAAATTGTGATATTGTGTTAGAATTTATAGACACAAATCATCAACTTGCGAATATTTTCACAAAACCTCTCAATGAAGAAAGGATGAACTTCATTAAGAGAGAGTTGGTGATATTTGATGGAAGCTCCTTAAAGTAAAAAATTAGATATTTTATAATGCTCTTTGTGTGATGCATTATTCATACTTGACTGATTGTTATGTGTACGATGTATGCCATATTTATCTCTTTGGATGTCTTAATTTTGTGGGTATTTATGCCTTTATATGCCAATTTGCATGAATTAAGCATTGATATATTAAGTGGATCATAGCCTAGAAAGTCAAGTCTTATCCTTTCATAGTTATCTTTTCTGCTTTGTAATTTGTGGTTGCTACACATTGATTTACTGTCGCGATTTATAGGCACTTATCATTCGATTGTCAATCATCAATTCGCGATCACGACTTCCATTCCCCACCACGAGTTTGTTCAAATTTTAAATTTTTTGACTGTTCAAGGTGTTGTTTGCCAAGAATTTTTTATCCGTTACTCATGTATTTTATAATTAGTGATCGTGACTTGAAGGTCGCGGTCGCGGATTTAAGTAACTACCTACATTTAACTGATTTGATTGCCAACCATTTGCATCCCCTCGTTAAATGATTTTATGACCATTTATGGTCATTTTCACACCGTTTCCTAGCCTATATAAACCCTTGAAATAGTGTTTTTATTCACACTTATTAAAAACCTTAACCTCTCTTCTTTCTTACTCTCAAATTTCTTCTAATCTTCCCTCATTCATAATGGCCCCTAAGAAAGCCTCAAGAGAAGAAAAAGGCAAGGCAGTAGCATAAACTTCTGGACCACTGGCTCTACACATGATGAAAGGAATCATAAAGAAGGAGAAAGATCGATACAATGCAAACTCCTCTAAGACAATCCTATCGAACCAAATTCCCTCAACATTCCTCATTGAGCCATTAGGCATAAAAATGAGATCCATGCATTTTTCTCAAACCTAGGGTGGAACAAATTCATTTTTGTGACGAGCCTAGATATGAGGAAATTATGCGAAAGTTTATGTGCATCATAACTTTAAGTCAGAGAGCGAAATCTCGTGCCGGCCAATATGGGTTAGTATTTGAAGCCTTTGGAGACCTTTTTACATTACCTTCGAGCAACTTTCAAATATTTTTAACCTTCAAGTCAGGGATGACATTTCATTCATCATCTTTACCCTCAATATTATATACTCTGAGTTTTGGTCTGAAATTTCTATAAAGACCAAACATGACCCCAAGACCTCCCTGGCCAAATGCATTCGTACCCTACCCTTTTGGCTACTTCACCGTATCATCACCTTTTTTATTAATGCAAAAGGCGATGGTAATGAAAAAGTATCCCAAAAGGATCTTGCTTTTCTTTTCTACCTCACCGAGAACAAACCAATACAAACTGGTTGTTATATTGTGGATCAATTGATCTACATGAGTTCAAAACCTAAGAGTTAGTTTCTTCTTCCCTCCCATGTCACTGCCATCTACTATTACATCAGTGCTCTTAATAAGGAAAATAAAAAATTTCTTACTAAGAAATTCTTCCATCATAAAATTTTCTAGACCCACCCTACCTTATTAATGCTAAAGTCGTTCACCCCGATTCATATACATACACATTGGGTGTTTTTAGGGCAAAGAAACTAGGGACCTCCCATGCCTCGAAAAGAAATACGCTAGTCATTGAAGAGGGAGCATAACCTGTTTCACCTCTCCAACCTAAACCTAATGCCAAAATCACTCTTGCCTCCATCAATAAAAAGATTGACAAAATAATGAGGATGATTAAAAGACAATTTTTCCTCCTTTCCCACCTATACAGTGATCTGATGGACCTTCAAGAGAAAGTAGGTGCTACTCCTTACCATATTCTAGATTTTAAAGATTGGGAGGACACACCTAAAGAAAAGGATAAGCAGGAGGTTGACAAGGGTCATGAAGCTTATAATGGAAGGGTGAATGAAGATTTTAATGATTTTGAAGACGATGATAGCTCTCTCATCTTCTAGATTTTCTTTAAGATTTCTTTTTTTTTTTGTTTCTTTTATGTTCTTGGTGTAAAGCTTGTGATCGCACATTTTATTAAATAAATAAAAGTGTTTTTTTATAAATCATTGCTTCATATAATGAGATTGCAATTTATATGTTATGTTAGCTTTTATATACTTATTTTCGCCTTATGATTACTCTATCTCAATTTATGCACTTCATTCACTCTTCAAAATTTATCATCTTTTTTATCTTGCCAAAGGGGAAGAGAATAGCATTGGGAAATAATGAGCAATGTGTATAAGAAAAGCATAAGTTGAGGGGAAGCAATAGCTATAGGAGTCTTACATTTTCAAACTTAGAATTCTTTGATTAATTGATCATTGACCATCCCAACTTCATAACTCATGCATTTGATTTTCTTTAAGATCAATCTAAGTTGTCGAAATCAAAAAGGGGGAAAATGTTGGATTAGGTTGGTCAAACCTAAGTCATAAGCCTCTTTTGAACTTGACAATGAAGATTGATTAGTTCTAATATTTTATTTATGTCTTTTTTGCAGTTTACAATATAATTTTTTAATTGAAAGTTGGATGGAAGTCAAAATCTCCAACTTTGAGAAGAACATCCAAATTTGTAGTCAATATCCCCTAAATCGCGATTGTGACCTTGCAATAAGGATGGATAGAGCTAGGCTAAAAGAATTCGCAGATGAATTCGTAGTCGTGATTCAGCCAAAGAAAGCTTGCTTGATTCATAGAGGAATTTGATATGGCATTCATGTCCAATGTTGCAATCGCAAATTTCATAATAACAAAAGAGGGAACCAAGTCTGCAACCAGAACATGCCAAGTGTCCAAGGCAACTATTACAATATCAAAAATCATGAGGGCGAAGCATATGTCGTGACCGCAACTCAAGAAAGTGTTGTCTCTTCACTAAACAGAGGAATTTACGATCTTAGTAGCGCCTAAGAGGAATTTTAATTGTGACACAACTTTTGAGTGGTTGGTTAAACATAACAACTTTATTTCTTGGACAACCAATGGGTGAATGACAAATGGATTACCAGTTAGACATATAATGGGGTTTTTTACTGCAATTTATGGCTCCTTAGTGTAAATTAGAAAATCATGATCGCGAAATTCCAATCATGACCGTGATTTCCATCTGACAAGCATTTAATGCAAAATTTGCCTACTACAACTTGGAGATTTTGGGATAGTTTTTGAGTAATGTCTCTTTGTTGGTTGTTGTCTATAAATACACCACCAAACATATATAAATGCAAAAGAATTTCATTTATTATAACCAAACTCTTGCAAATTTGCTATTCATTCTTCTTAGTCTTCTTTATGTGTTATTGATTGTTTGGTGTTAGCATTAAACAACTTTGTAAGTAGGTTGAGAGTTAGCCTAGCTTTCAAAACTATTGTAAGAGGTTAAAGTGTGAGTGTATCCAAAACACTTATGAGAGGTTTTGTGTGAGCCTAAAAACACAAGTTGTAAGGGTTGTGTGTGAGCCATAAAACACAAATGTATAAGTTAGGTATGAGCTTGAAAACACCAGTTTAGTTGAGTGGAATACCTAATTGTGAAGAATTGAGGAGTGGACATAGGGTTTGTTAACATCCGAACCACAATATACTTCTTATGTTTATTTTCTTTTCTCCTTTTTAACTCTCTAAACACCTTAGCCTTCTTTTAAATTTTCAATCTCCCATCAATTCAACCCCCTTTCTTAGTGCCCTAGGCCAATAATTGGAAATAATGTCTTTGAGAAATTAGACATAGGAAATCATTTGTGCTACTGCTTCAAGGAAAGGAATGTTAATGTGTATTTTTCTTAAGAGCTTTAAGGAACTTGGCAGTCTTTTTTTATTTTGTCATCTCTTTGTCTCTTTAACTTTTAAGGAAATGGAATGGGAAGCACATATGATTAAACTAGTGATGGTTAAGGGCAAGTTTCTTCCTTGTTCTCTCTTTGCGACTCCTTTTTATCTTCCCCTCATGTTGCTTTTTCATTTATTGGTTGCTTAGACTCACCAACTCAATTTTCCACCTCTATTCCACTTCTCAAAGTGATGGCTTTAACATGCTTTTTAGGTTAACTTTTGAACTAGAGGGTAACTCCTAAGTTGTTTAGATGACATTACATCTCTTAATTATTCCATTTAGACCTTTAATGCATGAATTGATGAAGAATGATGTATATTGATTTGATTAACTTTAACATACAATATCTTCAAAGCTTCTTCATCTTATACATCCATCCTATCATTAGTTTTGAGAATGAACTTCTCCACCATATGCTTTAAACCTATTTTCTTAACTTGCTGGTAAATAGAAGGTTACATATTTTATTGCTATTGTGCTTGACGACCTGAGGGCATATGAGGTCTCAAGGCATTATTCCCATTCCATGAGAAGTTAGGATGATTCCTCAAACCTAGATTATAAGTGTTGGAATAAGGATTATTGCTCTGTCTATTATTGTACTTTTCCATATAATTAACTTGCTTAGCATTCAAAACAGTAAATGGGTTATGCATTTGATAGTATGTGCTCACATGATGACCTCCTTCATAAATGTCAAATGTGCCCATATGCAAGAAGTTATGGCATTGCAATTCATGGTACTAATTTATTTAGAAAAATTGGTAATTTAGATTACATAACTGCCAATTGATTAACCTCTAGAACTCTAACTATCTTTGTTAGTGTTGATCTTTTAGGTTGAGATAATTATTAATTGCCATCTCTTCAAGCAATTAATATACTGTATCTTTGGTTTTTGCCATAAGCACTTCTCCTATAGCAACATTTAATGTACTCCTTAATGATGGACTTAATCTAGTGTAGAAAGTTTACAAAACAAGCCACTTTGACAATCTATGTTAAATGTTCAATAGTTCCTTGAAGATGCCCTAAGTCTTATAAAGAGACTCTTTTTTTATTAGGAAAAAAATGTATGTTGAATCTTCTAAGTTCCTAGTTCTTGTTTTAATGATTACAAACAAGACTTATGACTAACTTTTGTTTAAGTTTGTTTGTGTTAAACTTGCAGATACATCAATCCCTTAAATTGTAATGATTGGAGAAGAATTTGCCTTTAGCATATTTGAGTTGAAGGTTGAAAAACTCTAAGTATTAAAGAGTGAAAGTCAAAACAAACTTAGCTAAACAGACCAATGGACATTACCTACTTGCAATATGTATTGTGAACCTCATAATAGGCATTACCTTTTTAACAATAAGCATTGGACAAGTGCTTAGGTATAAGGTATGCACTCTAGTCCTCAAAACAGACATTGGACTAGACCTTGTTACCAGCATTGCACTTTCACAACAAGTATTAGAGAAGTGCTCTAGTTTGAGCGATGCTCTCTCCAACATGTAATGGGGGTTGTACTTTCGTAACCAATGCTGGAAAAGTGCTCTAATTTGAGCTATACCTCGTAGACCTCCTAACAGGGTACACTTAAATAATCAACAGGCATTAAGATGTTTCCAATGAGCATTATGAGAACTCCAAAATGTGTTGAATCACTTCAACAGTTTTTGAAAAATAAAGATAAAAACCACATTTTCTACAAATGAACAATAGGTATTGATCATAATCTAATGGGCATTAAGGTAGAATTAATTACCATTGCGTATATCCAATAACCATTGAAGTAGTAGTGCTTTGAATAATTAAAAAAGGGAAAGGAAGAGCCATGTTGCACCAACTCTAAATAGCTACTTCCAACTAGCATTTTGATAAGACCAACAACCATTGAAGTTAAAATATTAACTATCAACCACCCGTCCATATGAAATCAATAATGGTTGATGCCTTAGCAATGGGCAAAGTTTCTTCAATTAGTGTTAATTGCTTATAACTGTAATATGAAGTGACAGCTCCTCTCTAATGGCTAGTTCCTTGTTCAACTGATAAAAAGGAATCACTCTTAATAAAAATAATAGGAGAACTATTAGATTAAGTGAGTAATCCATTGTGAAAGTTATTCTCAATGAAAAGGGTTATTACATTATGAACAAAGAGTCATCTAGTATCTTAAAGACATTCATTGATCCAGCTTGAGAGTAAACTATAAAGAGTTATCTTGAAAATAGAATTTGAAGGACAAACTTCTTAGGAACTTTCTTTACTTTTTCATTCACATTAAACATACATTGTGAATATACTTTGAGCATCCATTCTTGCTTGAGTGAGAGTTTTCCTTCTCCTAAAAGTGTTATAATCTCTTGTTATGTAACTTAGTGTTGAGAAACCCTTTGAAAGTATCTTTTATGAAAGGTTTAAGATAGTACTTGGAAACTACTTTGGGTTAAGGTTTAAGTAGTTTTTGTGAACTACTTGTAAGAAGTTGATCGTGTTTGAAAATTTATCACCTATAACGGCATGGTAAGTACTCAAAAACTTACTTATGTAAAGGTTGTTGATAATATCTTAAGCTATCAAAATAAGGAAGCTCTAGTGGAAATACTAGAGGATAAGATGTAGACAAGTTGTATGTAAATCCTTTGTGTTGATTATTCATCTATTCAGCATTTATTTTAAATTTGTAAATTTTCCATAGCCCTATTCAAATCCCCTTCTAGGGCACCAGGGGACAATAATTGGTAATGAGTCTCTTGATCAAAGCCTAAGTGCACAGAGTAAAGATTATGGCAAGTCATAAAGAATCACAATCCATCCACAAGCCTTTGTTCTTCAAGGAAGATTATTATGGTTACTAGAAGAATCATATGGAGATCTTTCTTAATAGTGAAACCATTGACCTATAGGACATTATTGAGGAAGGAAGAGAAGTTCCAACAAAGCTAGTTGGAGATGTTCTTGTATCAAAGCCAAAAAATAAGTGGACTACTAAAGAGAAAAAGGCAAACCTAAAGAACATAAGAGCAATGCATGATCTTTTTTATGCAATCCATAAGTTTCAGTATTTTAAGCTACAAATGTGTACATCCACCAAAGAAATATGGGATACATTATAGACTTGACATGAAGGAGGCAGTGAAGTAAAAAGGAAAAAGATATAAATGCATATATACATGTATGAAACATTTGTATACCAACTTGGTGAAACTATTACTAAGATGTATAGTAGATTTATAGACATTATGGTCACTCTCAAGACCCTATGGAAGTCATATATAAATGAGGACATGATTGCAAAAATTTTGAAAACATTGCCCAAAAATAAGTGGGAAGCTAAGAAGATAGCTATAGAGGAGGCCAACAAACTAGAAGTTCTATCACTTGATGAGCTCATGGGAAAGTTATTGTCTCATAAGATCACTCTTAAGATGCCTGTTGAAAACATAGGATTGAGAAAGAAAGACTTGGCATTGAAAGCCAAAAAGGTCCATTCTGAAACTTTTACTTCTTATTCACTAACATCTTTCACTTTTAGTGATGATGAAGATAGTAGTAAAGATGAGCATCTTTCCTTCATCACCAACTAAATAAAAAAAATTCCTTTTAAACAAAAAGGGTAAAAAGGCAAGGAACTAAAAGAAAAGAGGCACCAAGAGTCAACTCACCTACTATAGATGCAATGAGAAATGACATATAAAATCAGATTGTTCTAAGATCAAGAAAAATAAGTCCCATTCCATAAAGCACACCTCCAATAAAGGAAAGGAAGTGTATAAAGCCACTTGGGATCACACTAGTGATTATGAACCTAATGAAGATGAAATAAGAAAGGAACTTGCCAACCTTTGTCTCATGACAATTGAGAAGAAATCCAATGAATCCTCAAGTGCTAGCCTTTGTCTCATGACAATTGAGAAGTAATCAAATAAATCCTTAAGTGAACACATATCTAACAGTGATAGTGATAGTGAAGGTGATAAAGAGGTAAATCCTTTTTAATCTTACTCTAGGGATAAGTTGTACTCTATAATTACCAAACTCACTATGAGCATTGAGACTCTCAAATCCAATACCTCTTCTCTTCAAAAAGATAATAAATCCTTAAAAAGATTTGATAAGAGTCAAGAAACTCTACCTAAAGAGGTAGAGTTTCTCACAGTTGAGAACCTTAAACTAAAGAAAAATCTTAGTAAGTTCACTTAAAGGAATGGAGAAATTAGGCTCCATCCTTAAGGCTCAAAAGAGTCCATCCATTAAACATGGATTAGGATACAATGTCATTACTACAATGGATCCCTCCACTTCTCAAATCGTCTTTGTTAAGGCTAAAGAGAATAATGTTTCTAACTTTGATATGAACTAAAAGGTTTTCAAAAAGGGAAATGCCACAAATAATGGCTCAAGAGGAAATTATCAATATAATCACACATGATTGAGAAATGCTCCCCTTAGAGTAAATTATGCTTACATGTATCACTCTTACAAACCTAAGAGGCAAAGTGTGCAAAGACACAAAAATTGGCATAATTATGGGTATAGACACATATAACACAAGACAATTCCTCACAGAAGAAATACTTTTAGACACACTACTCAAAGAAGCTGCAAGTCTAAGTGATATTTTATGCATGTGCCACCTAGAAGTAGGATACTAGCTCACCTTAATGGTGATCATTTTTATTGTGGTCTATATGGCCATATTGTCTACCATTGCTAATCTAAAAGGCATGATGAGTAGTTGACAAGAGCTAACCCTTTAGGACCTAAGAAGGTTTGTGCACCTAAGATAAAAACCTTTTTTGTTTTGTAGTTATGCTTGAAATCCCAAGTTGGAGAGCAAGAGTGGTAACTCGACAGTATATGTTTAAAGCATATGACAGGAAAAAGAAAGTTCTTCTCACACTTGCAAAAAGGTTGAAGGTCTTAAAAATGTGTCTTTGGAGACAATGGCAAAGCCAAAATTATTGGCATTGGTATAGTTGGTAAGGATGATAATTCACCTATACTTGATAAGGTACTACTTGTTGATATACTCAAGCATAACTTGCTAAGTGTAAGTCAACTATGTGACAAAGGCCTTAGAGTTATGTTTGACCTACAGGCATACTATGTATCTAGAATGAGTGACAACAAAAATTATGTTCATTAGTAGAAGAGTCCATAATATTTAAAATTTGATTTAAACTCTATTATTAACCATAATGCAAAGTGTTTAGTTTCAATAATTGATAAAGGTAAAACTTGGCGTAGAAGGCTAGAACTTGCTAGCATGGAACTCCTTAATAAACTAAAGAGAAGAAACTTGGTTGAAGGTCTACCTAAAATCAAGTTCACAAAGAAAGGAGTTTGTGAAGCATGTCAAAGAGGTAAACAAATTAAATCCTCATTCAAAGCTAAGAATAAGGTAAGTTCTTCTAAAACATTGCAATTTCTTCACATGGATTTTTTTGGCCCTCCTAAGGTAGCTAGTTTAGGAGGCATGCATTATACATTTATCATTGTAGATTATTTTTCTAGATATACTTAGGTGTTGTTCCTCTCATATAAGGATTCTTGTTTTGTTGTTTTTAAAACCTTTGTCAAGAGAACTCAAAACCAAAAGGATTTGAAAATCTCTTCTATTAGGAGTGACCATAGAGGTGAGTTTGAGAATGCTAAGTTTCGTAGTTTCTGTGATGAGTATGGTATATCACACTATTTCTCCCCTCCTAGAACTCTATAACAAAATGGTGTGGTGGAATGGACAAATAGAACTCTTCAAGAAATGGCTAGAACCATGTTGAATGAGTATAATCTTCCTAGGTATTTTTAGGCTGAAGCTGTAAATACTTCTTGTTATACCTTAAATAGAGTCTTAATAAGACATTTGTTAAAGAAAACTCCCTATGAGATGTGGAACAATAGAAAGCACAAGAATGTATATTTTAGAGTTTTTGTTGCAAGGGTTTTATTCTAAACACTAAAGACAACCTTGGTAAGTTTGACTCTAAATTCGATGAAGGACTTTTCCTTAGATACTCTACCACTTAAAAAGGATATTGATTCTTCAACAAAAGAACTCTTATTATATAAGAGTCTATGCATGTTGTATTGATGAATCAAACCCCATTTCTTCAAGAAAAGAAGAAGATGTTGATGATTTTTCAGGTCCTTTGAGTGAGTTAAACATTGGAGAATAAGGAAAGAATATGGATACTAGACATGATAAATGAAAGAAATGAAGATCCATCTCTTCCAACTCCTAGTAGAGAGCAAACTGAACTAGAAAGTGACTAGATTTTGATGAAAGATCATCCAAAAGATCTTATTATCAGTAATCCATCAAGTCGGATAACAATTAGAACATCTTTTAGAAATGCATGTACTAATGTCACTTTTGTATCCCTTATTAAGCCTAAGACCATAGATGTGGCCATTAAAGATGACCACTGGGTTCTTGTTATGCAAGAAGAACTAAATCAATTTGAAAGAAACAAACTATAGACCCTAGTTTCTAGACCTCATAAACATTATGTTATTAGAACTAAATGGGTCTATAAAAACAAACTTGATGAATATGGAGTCATTATGAGGAACAACGCTTGATTAGTAACTAAAGGCTATAAACAATAAGAAAGGATTGACTTTGATGAGACTTTTACACCTATAGCTGGACTTGAAGCCATTAGAATTCTTCTTGTATTTGCATCTCACATGAACTTCAAGTTGTACCAAATGGATGTTAAAAGTGCATTCCTTAATGGTAATATTGAAGAGGAGGACTTTGTTGAACAAGAGAGCCATTGTTTTCCTAATCATATATATAAGCTCACCAAAGCCTTCTATGGCTTGAAGCAAGCTCCAAGAGCTTGGTATGAAAGATTGAGCAATTTTCTTGTAAAGAAATGTTTCACCAAAGAATTGGTCAATACAACTTTATTTTCTAAGAAAAAAATAGAGACATATTGTTAGTGCAAATATATATAGATGATATCATATTTGGTGCCACTAATGTTTGCTTGTGTGAAGATTTCTTAAAAGTAATAAAAAGTAAATTTGAGATGAGTATGGTAAGAGAACTTAAATTCTTCCTTAGATAATAGATCAAAAAAGGAAAGGCAAGAATCTTCATAAACCAAGCCAAATATTCAAGGGAGCTAATGAAAAGATTTAGCATGGACAACAACACTAATATCAAGTCGGACATGGATGAACATGGTAAGATTGTGGATAAAAAATTATACAAAGGTATGATTAGTAGTCTACTGTATCTTACAACCTCTAAACTTGATATTATGTTTAGGGTTTGGTTATGTGCTAGATATCAATCTAAATCCTAAGGAATCTCACTTACATGTTATAAAACACATACTAAAATATCTTGTTAGTACTCCTAACTTAGGTCTTTGGTATCCTAAGAGTTATTTATTTGAATTAAATGCATTTTATGATGTTGTTTTTATTAGGTATATCTTAGATAGAAAGAGCACTTCAAGCACTTGTCAATTATTTAATCAATGCTTAATGTCTTGTAATAGCAAAAGGTAAAACTTAGTTACTTTGTCAATTGTAGAAGCTGAGTATATAGCAACTAGCCTATGTTGTGCTTAAATCTTATGGATGAAACAATAGATTCTTAATTACAAAGTTATTATAAATTAAGTTGATATTAAGTGTAATAATACTAGTGCCATTAACTTATCTAAAAATCCCATTCAACAATCTAGAAGCAAGCATATAAACATAAGACAATTTCATCAAAGATCATGTAAACAATGGCAACATTGTATTAGAATTTGTTAATACTAACCATTAATTAGCATATATTTTCACTAAACCTCTTTATGATGAAAGGATGTAATTCATCAAAATGGAACATAGTATGATAGATGGGAATACCTTATAATAGCTTTAATCATGTTCTTTTCTTCCTTAATTTCCTTTTAAATTTTATTACATTTGTTGCTATTTAATCACTATTAAAAGTTTTTAGATTTATTGACTAAAAGTTTTAACTATGAACGGTTATGATTAACTTGTCTAAACTTTAGTTGAATTCATAATCATTTCATTGAATTTGATTAAAAATATTCATCAGCTAAGTTTTAAAGTTCTATTATTTCATTAAAAAATGATTTTAACTAAGTTTGTGACTAAGGAACATGTTCAATGATCATTTCATTGTGAACAATGACTATTGAATTACATATGAAATCCTTCTTTTAGTTCTATTGGTCTTCATGATCGTTGCAAATCACCAATGATCGTTGGCATCTTTTTTAATGACCATTATGAATGTGCCACCATTGTTGGATGAGTTTTTTGGAAAACCTAGTTAACAATCATTTTCAATGACCATTGTCTTTATTGACACAGTTGTTGCCACTTATAATAGTCATATTTTTTTAAAAAAAAAAAAAGGGAGAAAGCATTAAACATCTATTTAAACCTCTTAAACTCTAATGTTTTCTATTCTTATTTTACATCTTACTCATCTTTCTCAAATCATTGCTACATAATCATTTGACTAATCTCATTCATCATGGCACCTAAAATCCCTCCAAAAGTTTCAAAAAAGTTGCCAAAAAAAAAAAACCTAACCATCCTCTTGTACATCTAGCTCAAAGAATTAGGAAAACCTAGCTTTTATGTTTTCTAAAAAGAAGAAAAGAGTTGTAGAATCATCAATAACTCATCCTCAACCAAAGAAAGCCAAAGCATCACTTAAATCCAAAGGAAAAGAGAATGTGTCGCAATAACAATAAATAAAGCAAGTACCCAAGTCACTCTCAAAAGATGCAACTGGTACCTTCATTTGTCTCTCAATAGTGACAAAAAAAATATATGGCTCACAAATTAGTAAAAAGACAATCATGCAGTGGGAAGTTTTATAGAGTGGAATGACTTGTAGAGATACCATTTAGCAGAGTAAGTGAAAGAATTAATGATTAGAATAGGTTGGGAATTCTTTTGCCACATCAGAGAACCTTTTTATTTGGAGTTAAGAATTGAGTTCCTCACAACTCTTAAGGTTTTAGGAAATGATTATGATGTGTATACTAAGCTAGGCATAATCAAATTCAAATTATTTGGGAAAAAATACAAGGTTCGCCCAAATGATTTAGCTAGATTGCTTGATATAACAAATAATTGTTTGACATAACCGCCTCTATCCTTTAAGATTAACATTAATCAATTTTGGAAGTCAATCACATATGGGACTACCAATTACAATAGTAACAATCGTAAAGCCTTCAAGATTACAAGTCATGCCTTAAGGATTACTCATCAATTCATAACATGGAACATCAATGGCAGGGGGTCAATCCAATGACAATTGCGTCTTGATGGACCTCTTTTACTTATGGTGCATGAAGAATAAGTAAAAAGTGAACACACCATGGCTACTACTTCAAAGGATAGACAACCAAGTGGGTAAGTCAAATGCCATTATGATGGCTCACTACATCACAAAGATGGCCAAATTTGTAAAAGTCATTCCCCCTTCTAAGGATGAACTTGAAGACTTTGACTTAATGTTAGAAAATTTGTTTGCAAATGAACTAATAGGTGAGAAAATGCTACTAAGCTTTGGCATTTTTACAGAGGTTGAACAGTGGTTTTATCAATTTAGTGCATGAGGAATGAGTTATCCCTCAAAAGGAAGAAGGAAATTAAAACATTAAGGAAGTTGTTAAAACAGGAGTTGCAGCTACAAGTGGTATTAGAATAAAGTGAACCTACTCCATCTTTACCCCTGTTTGAGCACAAAACTATTGGATAGCTTGAATAACTCACTATTTCTGAAAGAAGAGTTGAAGCTTCCTCCACCATCAAAATGTGAACAAGATAAAATCTCAATTGAAGGATGTAACTCGAAAACTTGATTGGATTGTTGAAGGGATTAAATCTATAACTAGGGAATCCAATTGATCAAGAGCAACTAGTGGAATAGTCTGCAAAGAGCCAAGAATCCAAGGATTCCCCCTCTAAGGAACCAAAGGCAATAGAAGACCATAAGGAGCCCACAACACCTGTAAAACCCAAATGCCAAACCCTTACCTCTCTTTCCAAAACCACTCCTCCTCATGATTCATCTGCATAATTTTTTTATGCATTTTATATTCTTTTTGCAATTATAGCTGATAATGGACCACATCTTGTGTGTTCTTTTTGAAATGAACAAGTTTTTCTTTTTGTTCATTTTCTATGTGTTCTTTTGTAATGAATAACTATGAACTACTTATGTTTCTTGTTATTATAGCTTATGATTTTTACTTGTTTTTTATCTTCTTTTTGATAATGCCAAAAGGGAGAGAATTTTATGAAATAATGAGCATAAAAGGTAAAAAATATATATGTGATATAGGAAGAACACATTGAGGGGGAGAGGAATAAAAAGGGAAACATGATAATTCAATAAGTACCCTTAATAGGTTAAGGGGAGTTAAGAATTGATAAATTTATATGTTATGCTATCAATTTTCTTATCCTTAGCCTTTGAAAAATTATTTGTCATCATCAAAAAGGGAGAGAATGTTGAATCTTTTAGGTTCCAAATTCTTATTTCAATGATTAAAAATAAGACTTAGGATTAGCTTTTGTCCAAGTATGTTTGTGTTAAAACTTATAGGTACATCAATTCCTTGAATTGTAATGATTGGAGAAGAATTTGCGTTTAGCACATTTGAGTTGAAGGTTGAAAACTCTAAGTATTAAAGAGTCAAAGTCAAAGTAAACTCAGCTAGACAGACCAATGGATGTTACTTAATTGCAATAAGTATTACGAACATCATAATAGGATTACTTCTTTTACAACATACATTAGACAAGTGCTTAAGTATAAGCTATGCACTTTAGACCTTACAACGAGCATCATGATTTTGCAATAGGCATTGAACTGGACCTCACAGCCAGCATTGCACTTTCGGAATAAGCATTGAAGAAGTACTCTAGTTTGAGCAATACTCTCTGAACTCAGCAACAAGCATTATAATTTCACAACTGGCATTGAAAAAGTACTCTAATTTGTGCTACACCTTTTAGACCTCCTAATGAGCCACACTTAAATAATCAACATGCATTGAGATGTTTCCAATAGGCATTGCAAGAACTCCAACAAGCATTGAATCACTTCGACAGTTTTTGAAAACATAGCATACAAACCATATTTTCTAGAAATCAATAATAGGCGTTGATCATACTCTATGGGCATTAAAGTTATAATTAATGATCATTATGTATATCCAATGACCATTGAAGTAGAACTATTTTGAATAATTAAAAAGGGGAAAGGAAGAGACATGTTGCACCAATGTTCAACAGCTATTTCCAATGGGCATTTTGATATGACCAACGACCATTAAAGTTAAATTAATGACTATCAACCATACGTTTGCATGAAATCAACAATAGTTGATGCCTTGGCAACAAGTGTGGAGCTTCTTCAATAGGTGTTAATTGCTTACAATTGTAATGTGAAGTGACAATTCTTCTCTAATGGCTAGTTCCTTATTTAGCCTATAAAAAGGATCCATTCTCAATAGAAACAACAAGAGAACTATTCTATTAAATGTGTAATCCATTGTGAAAGTTATTTGCAACCAAAAGTGTTATTATATTATGAACAAAGAGTAATCTAATATCCTAAAGACATTCATTAATCGAACTTGACAGTAAACTAGAAAGAGTTATCTTCAAAACAAAATTTAAAGATAGTGTTTGAAAATTTATCACCTGTAAAGGCTTGGTAAGTGCTTGAAAACTTACTTATCTAAAGGTTGTTGATAACATCTTAAGCTATCAAAATAGGGAAGGCTCTAGTGAAAATACTAAAGGAGAGAGCATAGGTAAGTTGTATCGAACCTTTACAAATCATGTGTATTGATTCTTCATATATTTTCACATTTAGTTTTGAATTTGTAAATTTGCTATTGGCTTATTCAACCCTCCCACTTTTAGGGCACCAAGGGATAATAATGTCATTCCTTAAAATTTACTATCTTTACTGGTGGATAAAATGTGTTTTGAAAAGCTTATGATAATCGATCCTATGTTGTAATTGAGCTTAGACCTAAAGAATGATACCAAAACCTAGCCTTGTCTCTCAATGAAAAAGAAAATAGCCTTAACTTGATAGCATCATCAAAGACTCCATTTTGCTTAAATGTATCACAAATCTCCAACAATGTGATTTTATGAATACATGGATCTTCATGGAGTTAATTTCCAAACTGATTATTTTGAACCATTAGATAATAGTTGGCCTAATCTCAAAATTGTTAGCATTCACTGCTAGTCTCCTAACACCATATTGAGTTTCATCTAGTAATGATATAACATAATCCTTAATATCTCGCTCATTCTCGTATTAATTAACATTAATGAAATCTTTCTTAATCTTTACCTTCTTCTACCAGTTTTAAGTGTTCTTTCAATCTCAAGATCAAAAGATTCAAGTTCTTATTCTACAAGGTCTGAACTTCGAGTCCTTTACATATAAGATGAAGAATTATACTTGAAATTAAATAAAAAGAAATAAAAATTCTAGATTAAGAATTGAATCAAAGATTTCAATATTAAAGCCCCGTTTGTCCTCAACAATTATGTTAATTTCTTATTCTCAGAGTGGAGACTTACAACTCCTCAAAGTCTCCTTTTGACAAGTATTTAACTTGCCAATAACCTATAAGTATATGGATCATATAAGTAATAATAATATATAGTGAGTGCAAATATCGTCCCTTAGAGACAAGCATGAATAAGTATTGAAATATGAAGATTCTATTTTTATCTAAAAAGCAATGAAATGATATCTAGACTAGCAACTAAAAATGAAATGAAAATAAAAAAAACCTAAATAATCTATGGTAAAAGGAAAAAGCAATTGGGAAGAAAACCTTATATTAATCAACCTAAGACACTTAATCTCACTAATGAAATTTCATAAAGCTTTAGTCTTCTAATGGTACATTGGATTATGCATTGGAATTATTGATTATCTATATAGTGTTTAAGCCCTTTGTTTCAAGCAGTCACTCAACTTTGTAATCCTATTTTATAGAACCATTCCTCAATGTAAACTAAAAATAGAATGACTCATTTAGATGTAGTAATCCTTAATAGTAGCAATAGATTAAGTGGATATTTATACTTGCCAATTAACCTAAAGGGTTTAATTTTAGGTCTATTTTAATTTACAGTCTCTCAATCTATAAATAAAGCACAAATCATACAATTTTTTGCTAGTAAATTAGAAGCATTAGATTCAAAAATCATTCACTTGCAAAAGAAATTAAGATCTAACATTGTCATTAAAATCATAAATCATTTAATTTCTTTCATAGCTACATCAAGGCCCTAGATAAAAGATCTAGCCTAACATATTAACAAAGAAAGTCAAATCCTAATGTTTAAGTATCATCGTGAATAAAGAAATAGGAAATAAGAAGAAAGAAATGAAATTCTCTAAAATTTCTTGATGATTAATAAGATCTGCTCTTTTTACTTTTTCCTTCTTAAGTGATCTCTTGAACTCTTGCAAAAGATCTTGAATTGAACCTTCTTTTTACTTAATTTCTTCTTTCAAAAGTATCTCTCTTGACTACTAAAAAATTCTTTTTTCACTCCCTTTTATAACTTTTCAAAAATAGTTAAAACGTAGGTTAAAATAGAAACTGTGTTTCACTAGAATCTCAAGCTTTTATCATAGTTGCAATAGCAAGGTGCCACAAATGGCGATTTTTGTCACTATCACCATAGAATGTTTCCTCCCTTGCATGGTTAAAATTTTTGCTTAGTCCCTGAAGTTGTCTTTTTAGCTTATTTTGCTTTAATTTCACTCTAAAACTCCTTAAACACCTATTAAATATCTAAATATGGGAAATAAATAAATAAACTTAAAATTCCTCATATTCATCATCGAAATACATCAAAATCGAGCTTAAACTTATTAAAGTACTATGAATAAATTAAGCTTAACAGTAGTGGATTTTAACTTAAGGAAAACTCTGAGCTATTGAGATTGAGTTTTAAAAACAAGATCTGCTAACTTAGTATCTTATTCCATAGTTTGTAAAAATAAAAAAAAATAAAAAAAGATAAAACATGGAATGAAAAGAAATAAATTATATAGGTAAGATGAAAATTTTGATTTAAAATGATGACTAAAAACATGGATATGTGAGGAAAAACTAGAATAGCTCATTAAATAGAGTAGTTGGCAACTAGTATCTTAGTTTAGTGGTAAGGTGAGACTATCTAGGAGTGGATGCCACAGTTTAAATATCACCAATGTCTTTTCACTATACTAAAAACAAAAAGATTAACTGAAAGTACATAAACGAGTACATGAACTCCACTATAGTTGCTTTTTGTTTATATTTCCTACAATTTACATAATTTATATAATTAATGGCTTAGAAATATAAGGGAACAAACATTAGATCAATAGGACCTATTTGGTATAAATGTTGAAAATAACTAATAGCTAATAATTGTTACTGATAGTTGCTAGTTGATGATTGGTAATCGTTAACTAGTTATGTTAACTATTTAGTAATTTCTTTTTTAGTTATAGCTATTGATATATCAAAATGATCAAGGAAATTATAATTTATTTGTAATATAATATAATATTTCCTATATTATTTTTTAATATTGTGAGAATAAAAAATAAATAAGGCATGAATAAATATTTGTAAAGTAAAATAATTTTTTGGCCTATAATAATTTGTTACAATATTGTTTATAATACTTTAATAATATTTGTCATTTTACAAATTAAATAAATTAATAACATAAAAAGTTGATTATAAAAATAATTTTACTATTGATAATTTGAGGAAAAAGAAATTTGTTAGTAAGAAAACCTAATAAGGATCTTTAAATCAAATCTACATCAAGTTTTCTAATTTACTAAAAATTGTTTCACACAAGTTTATATGAAAAAAACAACTTTAATTTTAGTAGTTGGATGAATAAGAAAAGTGAACAAAATATCATAAGTTAAAAAAATTGTGCAAGTTAAAGATGGACAACATAAAAGTTTAATAATAATTTAAATCCAATTTTTGAGTGTTATTGTGATTTTAGTCTATGATAACAAGGACATTTGTCATTAGAATGAAAGGTGCTCGCCCTTAAGAGATTAAACATCGTCTAACCGAAACCCGAATATTGTTTGAAGAATTCATTAGCAAATAAGGACCAACGAAAAACGATTACACCCATAACGTTCAGATAATGAATGCTAGTTATATAGTACATACTTTTTCGAGATACTCACAAGGATAAGGACAAACCCAATTGATACTATTTTTAACATATTTATGAAGAGTTAGAAGCCATAAAGGTATAAATAATCATCTTCTCAACAACCAAAGTACATTTTTGCAAGCGTTTTTATTATCTACTCTCATTCTCAACTACTTTAAGCTTTGAAACTCTGAAAACATTCATACTAACTTAAGCATTAGAGTGGTTGTGGAGGACATAGTCCCCTAAGCTCACATTTGCTTACCCTTTGACAGGTCATTTATCCTATTCGGTGATCAAAAGACTATCAGTTAGCACCATTTGTGGGAAACTTGAAAATTTTTTTCCTATTATTTCATTGGTTATTTTCTTTAAAAGCTTCTACCTTTACATCTTTAAACACATATCTCTTGTAAAAATAAAACCTTTGCCTTTGATCTAGAATGAATAATGGCTCGTCACATTAGAAATAATCGTATTCCCACTCTTCTAGCTCATGAGGAAGAAAATGCCTCTTCAGGCGCAACATTGAAAAACACTATGGTCATTAATGTCACTCACATAACAACTGCTGCAAATTAAGCGTTAACACAGTTTCAGGAAACATTAGTTAAAACCATGCAGGCCATCATAAGGAACTTTAATCGATAGATGACTAGGGCTTTTGAGTGCAAATATAGCATATCTTAATGCACAAAAACCTAAGGAAATCCTAAAGAGCATAATGGGGGAACCACAACCTCAATTGTTGGATCCCTAAGGCTCCAAAACCACACAACCGATGAACAGGGATGAGGTCACAACTAGATCTACCAAAAAAGTGACCAATACCACAACAAATAATGAAGCTGATTTTCAAATAGAGCACTAAAAGTCAAAGTCAGGCCCTGTTAGCAAAATACTTAGAAGCTTCACCTTTAGCATGGGAGATCATCAAGGAGAAGTTCCCTCACAAATGGAAACTTCCAACGCTGCAAATATACAATGGAATAGGAGATCCACGTACATATTTGTCAACCTTCCAAGCCACCATGCTGCTCAATGATATTTTTTATGCCATCCTCTCTAAGGTTTTCTTTACTACCCTTACTAAAACAACACAAAAGTGGTACCTTCAACTACCTCTTAACTTTATTCATTCTTTCAAAGAGTTAAAACATTCTTGTCTCTCAAGATTCACCACTAACATCCCTCATAAGAGGAAAACAAATTCATTGAGAACTTGTAGGCAAATAAAGTGTGAAACCCCTATAAGAGTACATTGACAATTTCAATAAAGAAGCTATGGAGATCGAAATAATCAATGTCAAAACAACCATGGAAGCCATGAAAAGCAAAACTAGATTTAACAAGTTGAAGGACATGCTCCACACAAAGACCATTGATGCATACTTTGAGCTAATAGCCATAGCTCATATATGCATCAAAGTGCACAAAGGAAAAATAGAGGAGGGGGAGAACGAAGAATGATGAAGTAGAAAAATGACTCAAGAAAGAAAAATAGAGGGTTCCAACTGCTGAACCCTCCATAATTATAACTGTTCCTCCACCTGAGCGAAGAGCAGTGCAAACACGCACTTCACACCATTAATTGACACTCGAGATAATGTTCTACTCTAGATTAATCAAAATGGTATTGATATACAGTACCTTCGAAGACTAAACCCTAATAAGGCTACCAAGAGGGACATAAATTTATTTTGTAGATTCCATGAAAATCATGGACATGACAATAAGAAGTGTTGAGACCTAAAGAAAAACGTTAAAAGACTCATATAGATTGGATCACTTAGAAAGTTTGTCAAAGACACTAAACTAAAGGGTAATAAACGTGAGCTTAGCGTACTATGTCCTCTACAACCACTCCAATGCTTAAATTAGCATGAGAGCTTAAGAGCTTAAAGAACTTTAAAATGAGAGTAGATAATAGAAAATCCTAGCAAAAACATACCTTGGTTGTAAAGAAGACGATAATTTGTACCCTTATGGTTTCTATACTTTTAACAGATATGCCAAAAAATAGTATCTATTGGGATTGTCCTTATCCTTTAGGGTATCTTGAAAAAGTATATACTGTGTAACCACCATTCAATATCCAAACATTATGGGTGTAACCACCCTTTACCGATCTTTGTCTGCTTATGAATTTTTTAAACACTATTCGGTGTTCGGTTAAACTATGTTCAATCTCTCAATGGCGAACATCTTTCATTATGAGGACACGTGTCCCTGCTAGCACTGTTCGGTTAGATGAACGTTATCAGTCTAAATTTTTAAAATGATCAAAATAAGCTATAATTGTGTACTCGAGTGTAATATTAACTTAATTTATATTTTGGTCAAAATTAATAAAAGTATAATAGATTAGAATCATGAAATACATAAATATAAAAACATTTTAATTAAATTTCACCATCATCTGACATAAATTTCACTAGAAATTACACCAAAAATATATAAAATGTGCTAATATTACAAATTTTAAAAATTAAATAAAAATTATACTTATATTTGAATTACCATTAGACCTAATATAAATTATAAGTGAGGAAAAAATAATATTAAAAAATAAAAAATAATATAAAATCACGTTGAGACACATTTAAAAAGATAATATTGTTATCTGGAAAAATATTTAATCACCAATTCTTATAAGATTCCATTATAAAATTAATTTATGATTTTTCAATTTACTCTTATTAGTTATTGAAAATTATTATTAATTATTGACAATTAATTACTCATTGGTATTAAGTGATTTATAAAATTATTTATTATTTATATATATAATTATTAATATATATAATATTTATAATTTAAAATAAATAATATTTTACAGCTATTAAACAATTTATCAAGTGCAGCATTATTTTATTATTTAATCAAATAATTTTTTTATATATTTATAAACCTAAAAAAATAACATAATTGCTCAAGAAGTAAAACAAACGCCTCTCATATTGCTACCGTTGAACGCTCCGCACTGTATCTCAATCAATTAATTATAGCTTATCTTTGAATGTGGACTTTGTCACAGTGGCATGGTGCTTTTGACTTAGAGCTCACCTCAATCCCTCCCAATCGAACCCATCCCCTTCCGGCCGCCACCCACCCAATATCGCTTCACGTCTTTCTTCTTTATTCCTTCACTCTCGTTCGCTATTATAAGGTTTCTTTCATTTATATGCTGAAGAATCTGAATCAACTCCAGTTATTTTTTTCGCGAATTTGAAACGGACAGTTTATTTTGGTGAATATGAAGTAAAGCCATCCTGGGGAGTCTGACGCAAGAACATCTTGTTTGTTGGTTCTTATCTCTTTCTATGATGAGTACTTTCATTACGAGCAAGAAGTGAATAATCTTAGGCAAAGTCATTTTAATTCCAGGTTTGAGTATGTTTGCTTTGGTATTTACTGTTTTGAGGTGTTGGGATTTTCCTATCTTAGTTAAATCTGCTGGTATTGGGATCTTTTTCCCTCTTATTGCATATTTATAAGGATTCAATTTTTTCATCAGCTAAAGCAGCATGTTGCCTGAGTTGTGTGGTTCTAGCTTGCTTTTAGCTCTGCCGGATGATGTGTTTGCCATTATATCTCGGGCACTTTCGCCGAGGGACATATGTAATCTCAGTTTTTGTTGTCGGAGTTTATGTGTTCTTGTGGACTCGGAGAAAGTTTGGCTCGCCCAATGTGACATGATGGGAATTATTCCTCATAGAGACCTCATTGAGTGGCGAAAGGGCCTGTCATCTTACAGGGCGCTTTGTCGTTTCCTTGTTAGTATCAAATCATTAATGGGAATTTGGGTTCATCAAAACCCTGAGCTAGGTAATTTGGTATATGTTATGCCTGGTTTTGTGTCTGTTGTTGGATGCAGGATAATACCACAGGAGCTTGGCCCTTTAGGAATTGAGGATGGCCCTATTCTATGGGCACCTGTGTTTGAAATAGTAGGAGATCTTGATGGTTCTTTTTTATTCTTTTTACATGGAAGAGTAAAAGGAATTGATTATGTGTATCCTGGTTCAGCCAAACCTGTTGAGCATAATTGCAATGTGCTATTGCTTGAGGTTGAGACGAGGCTACGAAAGAGTGGAAATGTATTTTTGCATAGTAAGAGCTTTGCTTATGATTCAGATAAGGAACTATCGAGAAAGATTTCTAGGTCAAATAGTGGATTGTCAAGGTCACACAGGATCGTAGGACAGTGTGATACTAGGGTGCCTTTTAGCCGCCTGGCTTTTAGTGACAGAAGAAAATTGATTGAGGCTGTCACGAGCCAAGTTCATCAAAATGTACCTGATCCAGAGAATGGACCACTATTTCCTCGGTTAAGGAGTGACGAGGAAAACTTTCAGAAAGATATTGTGCTCCTATCCAAAAGGAGATCCCTTCTTCTACAAACATATAAGCTTGGTGAGGGTCGTTTTGATTGGAAGAAATCTCCTGAACTGTCTTCTGATCCTGTTCAACTGCAACTGAGTGAGATTAAAAAGAGCCTTGATTGCTCAAGTGGATTTCATAGTTCTCTTAATGGTGGTGGTCGCATAAAATCAGTAATGAAGAAAACTCTTGGTTGGTATTTTAGGGCTAGCCTTAGACAAATATTGGGGAAGTCCCCTTATATTAATGGCAGCAGTACACTTTCAAAGAATAATTCTTCAAGCAGCGAGAATAAGCACGTGCAACTTCATGAGTTTTTGAGATCAAGTGATACAATAGGATTGGCGCTACATGCCTCCACAGTTAGGTTATCCTCTTATCGAGCATGGCCAAATATGCATGACAGTCGGTTTGCGCTGTACAAGTTACCGATACAGGTT
Organism: Omphalea diandra; assembly: GCA_949677035.1. NCBI lineage: Eukaryota > Viridiplantae > Streptophyta > Magnoliopsida > Malpighiales > Euphorbiaceae > Omphalea > Omphalea diandra. The sequence continues at coordinate 20,881 of CATIWR010017697.1, read as the reverse complement.
CCAACAGCTGATCAAGAGTATGCTGGTTTATGGGGAGGAACTTTTGGTTGGCCTCCTGGGAAGCCTAGTGAAGATAAGCCTGGGAAGGCTCTCTTTTTTCTTTTGATCTCTTATGAGGAATCTGATAGGCATCGACAACTCATTGCTACCAAAATATTGGAAGGCACCCACTACGTTCTTCATCCAAATGGCTCAGCAATGTTTATAGTGAATGTTGATGAACCTTCACAGGATCTGTTTCCTTGGGATGTTGACGCAGACTCCAATCCTGTTAGTGTAAAACATGCATTTGCAGGAGAGGGTATTGCAAATGGATATGGTTTCCGTTATCCAGGATCAAAGCCTGGTTCCCTTTTTCTAATACAGAGTGGTCTTCTTGCTTTCATTTGGAAGGAATCCGGAGCTGTCTTGACCATGCAGAGACTGAACTTGCAAGAGCTTTTGAGGAAAGGTGAACGGGTGCCTGCTCTACCTCCGATTGCCAACTTTTCATACTTGACCAAGTCCTACTCTAATGTGTTTGCTGGATTCTCAAATGCCTCAACTTGGTTGTCTTCACCAAGGTTTGCCTTCTTTATTGGATTCTTATTTTGCAATTTCTGTTTTCTGGTCTTGGTGTCCATGCCTTCCATTTGTCTAAAGAGTAGTTGAGTTTGCTATTTCAAATTTCTTTCCTAATGCTTATATTTTTCCATACAAAAAATGGATAGCCTTTTTTGTTCTTGTTTGCTATTTCTTTGTGCTCATGTTATGTGGATATATGTGTGTAAGGCTTAAAGATTTTGTATGGAGTTCACAAAAATTTGAAATTGTCCATATGTTTGTTCCGGATAAGGATTAATTTCTTGAAGTGTAAAATGATGATAGATGACAAGTTTCAATTTCTAAATTAAAGAAAAATTTGCTGATTGATGCAAACTCATAGAGAAACTGGCGTCAGGATTAACTCTGGGTTAATTGTTGATATTTCTAACTGCAATATATGATCTCATTGTCAATCCTTTGTCAATGAGGCAGTCTTTCTAGCTTTGTCATGTATTATTTTGGCCATCTTCAGTAACTGTCTTATATATGACTTACTGATGGAGGCACTTCCATGTGTCTTTAATATCTAGTCAAACTGTTATGCTGCTATTGTAATCATTCAAAAGATTGTATGCATTTTGAATTTGTGTCCTATATATGACTTACTGATGGAGGCACTTGCATTGTGTGTCTTTCACATCTAGTCAAACTTTTGTGATGCCATTGTAACCATTCAAAAAATTGTATGCATTTCAAATTTGTGTTATAATGTTCTGGCAGTGTAAATAAAGTTAAGCCTTGTCTAGTTTGACCATGGTTTGTGAAACTTGAGGTAGGTATACTTGTTTTTATAATTTGACAAATTTCAGACTCCCACTTTGTTGTTTAAAATATTGTGGGATGAAATATGACTTAGAAAATTTAGTTACGAGATATACGGAGTGTTTAGTTGATGGTTTTTGTTTTATGATGACTGTTACTGCTTTTTACTTTTGGAAATGGTGAGCTAAACAACCATCGACCCGTTATGTAATATTCTCAGACATAATATCCCTCAAAAGTTTTATGGTATGCATAATTTTTGCATGTTAACTATTTTACTTGACTGTTGCTAATTGTTTTATACTCTCAGAAAAAGGCCCCTTCCAAAACTGTAGCCAAAATCTTACTTCTTCCCCTTGAACTTTAAAGTGACTCAATGGCCCTCTTACACTCTCAAAATTGGCTCAGTTTTGGATGTCCATTAACTATCTGTTAATTGTATTACTAAAATAACAATGTCAGACTTATTATGCTAAAAAAAAAATTGTGGACCCATAATTCTGTTATGTTGTTTAGTATTTTTTCTGGGGTAAAACTCATAGTTGTTAAAAGCCCAAGGCACACTAAGGTGACAAGAGGTCTTGGAGCCTAGTCGCAAGGTGCCACAATGATATTTGGCGCAAAAATATAAAAATAAAAAGGTTAGAATTAAGATCTAATAATTTATAAATGCATATCAACATTATATATTGAATGACTTATCTAATGCATGCAAATGAAAAAAAATGAAAAAAATATTTCAAACCCTTGTAATACCCTTGTAATAGTTTTCTTGAATTGGATTAACAAAAGCTTATTTCTCACCCTTAGAATAAGATATTTCTTCTATCTAAGCCTTGTAAAATTGAAAATTGATTGACTATGGCAAAACTTTCCTACACTGAAGGAGCAGTCCAAGCAAGTTCAAAACACCAATAAAGTTGTAGGTAATAGCAGAAGATGCATGAAAACAAATATAACTTAGAAAAATCTGGAATTCTTAGCTGTTTTTTTTTTTTTAAATTTGATTTTTGTTTCTTAGGTAATTTTTTTTTGGTATATAGGTAAATTTAGGCTAGAAATCTTATGGGAGTGTTAGTATTTTTGTGAAATTTTTTTTTTAATTTTAAATACTCCTGGAGATTACATTCTTTCCCGCTAAATTTTCTCTCCAATTGCTCCTAATAAATATGAAAAATCATCACAAAAGTTACATGTGAACATAAAATCAGAAAACTGAGACCAGAAAACTCGGAAATGGACTAGAAACCCAGAAAGGGAAGAGAGACAATAGAAAGGAGTCAAAAAGGGTGGAAGGAGAAAAAAATCAGGCACATGGTTATCGGAAATGAGCAGATCGGCAACTGATGAAGCAGAGCTGATGGTTTAGTCAGATTCTGGTGACCTTCCGGCAATGCCGATGAATTTTCCAGTGCATTGACCCTGGATTCTGGCTGATCAGGTAGATGCGATTTCAGTGAATGTGGTATTTTTGAGTGAAAAGAGCAGATGACAGTAAAAGTTAGAGAGGGGCGCTTTTCAAATGCCTAAAATTAACAGCAGGCATGCGCCTAAGGCATTAAGGCAAGTGCTTGAGTAACAGTGCCCACCTTTGGCATTCAGAGGAGCAAGCCTGTTTGCCTGTTGTGCCTCACGCCTTTTGCCTGTTGTGCCTCATGCCTTAGGCATGCTTATATGGTAAAAATTAAGAATTTTAGGGAAAAAAAATCACTATAACATCAGTTTGTTGTCAAATTCAATAGAATAGATATTGGACATAGAGACATTTTTCGCTTTTTTTTTTAATTGAAAACCAATGGCTTCACCCTAACCAATGGCCTCTTGCAGACTCTTACCCTCTCTTCTATGTTCATTCACGTGCTAATCTGCCATAAAACCTCCCTTCTCCACCTCAAACTCCAACTTCCTCTCTCCACTTCCATTCTCCACACATATTGCATCTCCTTACAATTACTGCTTAATCCATGCAGTTGAGTACACCACACCCTCCATTGCTGCTGCTACTGCTTCTCTACCACCAAAATTGAAGGAGAAGAAGAGCAGCAGTGGTAAGCTCATGGATGAGTTCACCAGGGAAGGTGCGATCGGGCCACTATGCCAAGTGATTGGTGTGGTTGTGGATGTGAGATTTGATGAGGGATTCCCTTCGATACTGGAATTGGAGGTGACAGACCACTCGATCCCTTTGGTGCTAGAGGTGGCTCAACACTTAGGTGTGAAAATGATTAGGACTATTGCTATGGATGAGACTGAAATTTTGGTTAGATGGCAGTGTGTGCTCAATACTGGGTCCTGATCTTTGCATTGATTTGATGATGTTTAATGAGAAAGTTCCAACTTTTTTTATCCGTTTATATTGTGGGTTTGGGGATGTTCTGCTTTTAGATTTGACTTTTCGGTTGATGCTATAGAGTTTTTGACCTTTGTGTTCAAGATATTTTACTATTTAAATTTCATTATGCTGTTTTTTTTTTAGTCAAACATCAAATTTATGTCAACTTTGTGAAGTGCTACATTCTAAAGAAACTGAAAATAAATTAAATGGTATTTCTTTTATATTCTTTCTTTTTATTTTTTATTTAAAAAAAAAAAAACCCTTTTCCCATATAGGAAGAGCAAAATTTCACCAAAATAGATCTTGGGCACTTAAGATTTTTGTTTTTTTCCCTATTTAAGACTTTTAATTTAGAAAAATTTCATAAAATAAAATGAATAAATTAGTGGTCCTACATTGTGAGTGTAATGAGTCCCACATTGCTATTTTATCTTTATAATTAATGAACATCCAAAAATGAGACAATTTTGGCCTTAGAAAAATAACCATTTTATGTTTTTTTAGTTGCAACAAACTTTAAGTTTTGTTCTATTGTGATTTATTGACCTATTTTTGTTATATATATATTTTTTTATTAGCACATTCACTCACACAGAGGTTAGGGATATGACACACTATTTCATAAAATCATGAAAATTTCGTAAAGGTGTGCCAATCTATATAATTTTATAATTTTTATTTCATTGTTATTTTGAATTTTTGTTCATGAGAGAGTTTTTTATTTCTATTTTATGAATTATAATAAAAAATTCAAAGAACAAACTCAATTTAGCATAGGAAAATCATAAAAAATTTGGCCAATAAACCACAATGAAATAAAAATCAAAGTTTAATGATTCAATTGAACAAAATCTATTTTTACTGATCACAATAAAATTAAACCACAATGAAATAAAAATCAAAGTTTCATGATTTAATTGAACAAAATCTATTTTTAGTGATCACAATAAAATTTTAGTCATAATTCAATGATCATGAGAATTAATTACTCTTGTTAGTGAGGTTGGAATATGGTACATTAGGGATAGGTTTCTTCGGATAGCGCAATTAGAACAAAATTTGTGCAGAAAATTTAAATAGGTTTTGTGTAATGTTGTCTGCATACCAATGAAGTCTTATTTCCCATAATCAAAATAATGGTTAAGGAGAAATGCTGTGTGGCAATTAAGTATTGGCAGCTTCTAGGATTGTAACCAATCTATGCATATGATAGCATATCTCTTCTTTGACATATAGTTTAATTTCATATATTCCACGACATTAGGTTTGTTTGTTGGAATGCTAATTTTGGTGTTCCAGTTCGCTAGTGTCCACTGGCTGGATCATTTCTTCCGGAATGTAATTCGCTAGGGAGATCACTTTTCCTGGTAACCTTGGTTTGGATTATATTGGAAAATTTGTTTTGTTGCATTTGGATTCTCTTTTAACAAGACTGATTTTGAACTTACTAGAACTTTCTGTGTTTAATATTAGTTAGAATGGAGAGAAAAACTTACAGAAGTAGGTAAGTTGTGATGCTAAACAGTAGGAATTTGGTTCTGTTACAGGTGCTTCTTTTATTATGAATTTGTGACAGTAAAAAATGGCTTCTGTTTTAAGAATAGGGAGCCATTTTCTTTAAAATAGCTGGCTTCACCTTTGACCAGAAAAATATATTCATTGGTTCATAATTGCCTCAAATTCTATAGAGTAAGGAAATTGTTTTCTGTGAAATAATTGGTCTCTTCAAATCATATAATTTTCTGTAAGAAAACAAGAGACAAAAGTTGCTTTCAGGTAAGCATTATGTTGTGTAACGAGAAGGTTATTGTAGTATAAAGTTTACAAGGAGCTTCAAATGAATGAAACAATGAGGTTACTAATTGGAGAAATTGCCTCTCAATTAGTTTTACAGATTTAATGTTGTAAATATTTAGATGCAGTTGTCATGAATTCTCCCTTTTTTTTTCCTCCTAAGACAAAAACAACCCTTTTCCCTATGAAAGCAGGCCAAATGTGTTCTGTTGAATGAAGACTATTTTATATGTTTAAATAAACGAAGAGGATTAAAAAGAAACAATAAGTTACATTTGCATTTTCTGTTTGATTTTTCTTCTTCCTCGTTGTGTCCCTACTACAATTTTCAATTCTGTCCTTAGTTTACTAGTTTTGAACAGGGTCCTATGTTGCTATTATTAATTCAGTTGATAATCCACTAGAATCAGCCTGGTAAACAATAAGGTGAAGTCTCAAGGAGCAAATTTGGTATTTGTTTGCTGGCTGGCTTTTGTCTCTTGGAGGGTGATGCAGGACAAATTTGTGGTGGGTTATTTATAGGGGTGTAAGTTTCGCGGTTTTAAAACAGTATACCGCCAAAACCGAACCGCCAAATCAAACCGAAATCGAAACCATTACAAACCGAAAATTTTCGGTATTTAGGTTTGAGATTTTTCGGTTTCAGTTTCGGTTTCGGTTTTTGGTTTGGGTTAATCGGTATACCGCTAACAAAACGGCGCCGTTTTGATGGAACGATCTGTCTTCGGCTTCTCCTTTCTTCTTCGTCACCGATCTGTCTCCTTGCCTCTTCGGCTTCTCCTTTCTTCTCCTTTCTCCTTGCCGTCCTCGATCTGTCTTCGGCTTTCTCTTTCTTCTTCGTCACCGACGCCGTTCGTTGCCTCTTCGGTCGCTGTTCTGCTTCTTCTTCTTCGGCCATGGTTCTGTTTCTCCTTCTTCGGCCGCGGTTCTGCTTCTCCTTCTTCAGCTGCCGTTCTGCTTCTCCTTCTTTGGCTGCGGTTTCAGTATCGGTATTCGCGGTATTACCGCATAATTTTTGCTGTATCGGTTTTGGCGGTTTTCAGCGTTCGCGGTATCTGTGTCGGTTTTCAGCCTTCGCGGTTTCAGTATTAGGCGGTATCGGTAAAAACGGCGGTATCAGTATACCGCAAATACCGATTATACACCTAGTTATTTATGATAATTTTCGGTTTTTATCAAAAGCTACAGTGGTTTGAATTTTGGGTGAATAACTAGTGTTTATATGGATTAGGTTAAATAAGCAAAATTAATCAAGAAAAAAAAAATGATTTGGGGCTGCTATAGTGAGAGGAAATGGCTGTGAACAATAGCATGTGAACAGTAAAAAATGAAAAGGTTTAGTTTAGGCTTTGCACCTAAACATGCTTAAGCATCACACCTAGGATGAATTGCGTAACACAACTCAAAGAAGCATAACTGCAGAATTCTTTTATTCATTGAAATCTGAAAACTGAATTAAAACCATTGTAATCGTAGGTGTATCAACTAAAAACTAATCGCAAATCATAGTTATTAGGTGCCACGATCTAGTACTTGAGTGCCAAATTGTGGTACTTTGACATATCAGATCTCTTCAGTACGCGGTCTGGATCTCTAAAATTGGAGCATCAATTAAATAATAATAACTTAAAAACAATAATTCATTTAAATATAAAAATTAAAGGCGAAACAAGGGGTCGATGAAAAGAAATGTCATTTCACATGCCTATGTACTAATAATTGCTAAACTATTAAAATGTATCTTTCTATTATGATAAGTTTTCCTTGCCAACATTAGTCCAAGGAAGAAGAAAATGAAGAACTTAAATAAGTGACATATTTATACATTGTTTTGTTTCTATAATTGTTAGATATGAACCTATGTTTTGTCTATTTATAATGCCTTCATGTATACCAAAACAATATCAAATTTTAATTCAAGTATATATATATATATATATATATATATATAAACCCTTCAAAAATATAACTTTGACGTATCACATTTGAAAAAAGTGAATCAAATAAGTCTGTCCTCTAGAGTACCACATATATAGACAATGAGATCCCAAGTATCTATAGTCGTAGTATGACCCACTAGTGAAGAACTTCAAAACTTCCCAATCCGATATGGATTTGGATTCCTAAGGAAACTAAAATGGAATTAGCCTTAACCTAAACCAACTAAGACTCTAAGTAAGAGAATATAACAATTATAAGGTTTCCTAGAGAAATCTGGACTATTTTCCTGCAAAGCTGGATAAAAAACTGAAGCAGCAGCTGATTTAATTAGATAAACATATTAATACTACTCTAATAAGACTAGGAAACTCTAATGGGCCCTATATTTATTCTAAATCATAATTCTAAGCTTGTGTCTTTAAATTTGAATTTCCTTTAGTTCTTATCAGAGGGTGAGGTCTGGTGTTGATGGGGATAGACATTGGCATTGATACTGCAATGGAGGAGAGAATGAGATTTGTGATTTTTAAAATTAGTGCTGAAGATCCCATGGGGATGAAAACAGGAAAATATGCAAGAAATTTAGAGGAAATGTGTTCTAGGTGTAAAGAAATGTTGAAAGCGTTTTTATAATTTTTACTACATAGTTTGGCTAACTGTTACATTGTAATTCTTATTATCAGTGAAACATAGTTTCATGAACAAATAGTTCTGTTTCTGAGGGGAAAAATAGTAGAACTGTAAAGCTGTCAGAATGAGTGGGAAAAAAAGTAGCAAGGGCAGTGGTTTCACCGATTTGGTATTGAAGTGACATATCTAGTGTTATGATATATGTTCACACTTAAAAATATCACTTGCCTCATTTGCATGTGGTGGTTATCTTTCCTGAAAATAGTCTTCTACGTACTTACATTTTCATACCTATGTAATTGATTATAACAATTTTACTTATAGCGAGGGATCCTGCAACATCTAGAAAGCAAAGTTGCATTGTAATTTAACTCTGAAGTATCTAAGGATTGTCAATTGTGTAATAGACATTTATCAAGTTGATGAGCTTCTGAATTGTGTTGCACTGTAATTTAACTCTGAAGTATCTAAGGATTGTCAATTGTGCAAGACATTTATCAAGTTGATGAGCTCCTGAATTGTTTTTTCCTTTGACAGGCAAGGGCACTAATAGAACATTTATGGGTTTCTCAATTGTGTAACAGACATTTATCAAGTTGATGAGCTTCTGAATTGTCTCTCTTTGACAGGCAAAGACACTAATAGAACATTTCTGGATTTTCAAACTAAAGCACAAAGATTTAGGGTTGTTGCACCTTTCAATTGGTTGCTTATATGAGTTTGGGCGGGCGATGGTGGTTGCTGTTGATGATTTGTTCTCGATGTTTTGCCTTGATAATCAAGTGCTCTTCACTGTTGCTTATTTGTCTAATAAATCCTTTCTCTTGAATGACAGACTAAGCTGATTCTTATGTAATTTAGAAAATAATTTGTTTGTTTAGATTAGATTTATTACAACAAACATTATCTCAGTAAAATTAGACAACCCATTATACTTATAATCATGAAAAAGATGGATTGAAGTACCTAAATTGCATTTGAATTGTGCAATTACGGAATGGAACACTGGTCTTCAATTTATTCTTATAGTTGTCTCTAGGCAATATTTCGTGATTATTTTCATACTACACATGTTCAGAGTAATTGGAAAAAAAAAAATCGAAAACACTAGGAAAATCCAATAATGTATAGAATACATAGACATTTAAAAAGACCAACCTCCTAATGAACTTCCCAAAAAATTATATAGAACTCGATCAAATAGGATGCAAGAGGCGGGCAGGTGCCAATTCCTCTACTTTTTCATTTTGACCTGAAATTCATTGATTACATCAAATCGATGTGTCGTGCAGGAGAATAGATGGCAGCTGGGCAGGACGGTGCTGTAACCAACTAGCAGAAAAGGATCTTATTATAACACTTTCTGCAATATAGTGCACACTTGTTAGCCATTCTCCAAATATAAACAATGCAAAAAGAATTGTATCCTTATTTATATTGTAATTTCCGTTAAATAATATCTACAACCCGTCCAGCTTCAAAATAATTTCTGCAAGCCACTAAAATATCGGCTGTATCGGCGATATCTTTAGGGGAATTCGAGGCTAGTGCAGACAGAAGGTAGTGAGGAAGACGTTCCTCATAATCTCACAACTACAAGCAGAAATTTTACTGATTGTAGCCATAGGGCTAAGCGGAACTTTGTAAAAGACTAAAAGATTTCTAGGTTTCTAAATGTACATAGTAGATTTTGGAAGACTAAAAGTTTCGGGGGTTGTAAACATCTTTCCATCTCCAACAAATAAGCCTTATCGTGTCCCGCCTAGGTTCCATTTGTTTCATCAAAATTTTTTAATACTTCTTTTGACATATAACATATTCAAGAAAATTAGTTACTAAAAGTTATATTTTCTATCAAAAGAAAAACTAGTTATTCTTAAGAAAAATATTTTCCTCTTTTCAAGACAAATATTTTTTTTAATTTTAACAAACTTATCGAAATGAAAATAAATCAGATAAATATAATTTATTAATATAATTGCCACACGTTGGCCATATTTATGCATCAGCAAGTATTACTTGTTACTGGTAGATAATGTAGTCATTGATAACTGTTAATAGTTAAACTTTATATTTTTCAAAGTATTCCAAATGCTAAAATTACAAAAAATTACAAAAAGGAAAATTAAGTTTTTTTTTTAAAAAAAAAATTAAAGGCCTTGACGAGGATGGCAACCCAAAGGAGATGAATTGAGTGTTTTCAAAAATATTTAAAATTTATTAGAAGTTCCTTAATTATTGTTGGTAGCATAATATTGCTCTCAAAGAAGAAAGTTGACTAAAAGAGAAGATGCGACACAAAATCTATAATGGTTCAACAATTCGCCTATATCTACTTGCTAAGTAATCAGTTAGGACCTTACTCTTCCTTTTGTATGCTTAATAAATAACTTTTCTTTTTCAAGGTTTAAAGGAAACCTTAGCACTCTTCTTTTCTAAAGCTCAAGAGGACAAAATTCACCTTTAGTATTTTTGAAGGTAGAATACCAACCTACATCACTTTCCAAAAGAATAATCTTTAGTGTCAAAACTTTTAACTAGGTAAATGTACAAGTAAGCTTAACTCTCACTAATAAAAAATATATGCACTAAGCTCATTTTTATTTTTACAAAGAAAAATCCTCTTTGTAAATATTTATTTTCTTTTTTCAAAAGTTAGATTCCATTTCTAAGGTCATTTTGGGTGTCTTTATATAGCCTAAACTCCATTTCGATAGTTAAAAACCCCACAAACATAAAACTAGTGATTACAATATATTTTTAGTAAAAACAAGCTATTACAAATATTTCACGGTCATTAAAAATGTTCAACAAGCATTGCAGTGACTCAGTTTTATATAGAACTGGCAGATCATTCTTTTGAAATTCTCAATGGTTATTGAAAATGTCTAACAGTAATTGAATTTTATTTTACGAGCATTGATATTCTATAGTTGTTAAAACTAACTCTATAAAGATCTTCTTACTAAAATTATATTTTAGAAAACTCCAAGTTACATACCATTTATTTTGATGGAAAATAGACCGAAAAATCTTTCTCACATATGTGGTACATCTGTTTCCTTGTAAATTAATATGCAAAAAACATTTTCATTTTGCCTCATTTGGTTAATAACTTTACTTTAAGTATGACTTTTATTAACAAAAATCTTCATATTCTCTATACTCTTTAGATTAGTGTATAGTTTGATTCTCTAGGAAATAGATTTAGCTTTCAGTTATATATAATGTCTATTTATATATTTTTTAGAAGATTTCTACAAAACCCTTTAAATTTCATTCTTCTACAAATAGGGTTAACTTTCCTCTCAATAGTCATTGGGATTTCTTAACAATTGTTGAATTCTTTTGTCAATGCTCATTGAATTTCACCATAATTATTGAGCATCTTCACATGTGCTCCAATTGGCATTGATTTTCTAAAGCCTTTTATCAATTTTAAAGCTTGCCATTCTTGTTTTATCTTTAAACCTTGAAAATTATTAAGTCTTAATAAAATACAAACACTTCAAGTACAAAGGGAAAAACTTCTCAAGGTTTTATTATCATCCAAAACACATCTCTCAAATATGATTAAGGCAAATGTCTTATCAACCTTGAGTCACGTGGTCAATATTCTCTCCTTTTTGGAATGATGATAAAATCAAGATGGTTTAATAACATAAACGTCATAAAACACTCAAAAATAATTGTATCAAACATTAAAACTTGTTGAATCTTCTAGGTTCTAATTCTTAGTTTGATGATTACAAATAAAGAATTATTTATCTAACCTTTGTGCAAATTTGTTAAGTTTAATCTTATATGCCCTTCATTCAACATTTCAAAGATGTTCAGGCAAATCAAGTTAACAAAAGCTCAAAATGAACCAGTTTTGGAGTTAAGAAGAAAGCCTAGATTTGCCAACAATCTTTGTAAAAACAAAGGGCATTAAATGGGTAAAAACAAGCATTGAAGAAAATCAACAAGGGTTTAAAGTCTAGTTGTAGTGACTAAAACATTTTGTAAGTCTTAATGATGGTAGGAAACTACACTAATGATAGTTGAACAAGAACAATGAACATTGAAGAGTCATTAATGATGGTTGAAAAATCTCAACAAAATTGCTTAACTCTTCTATAAGTCCCAATGATGGTTAAGAAAGTAGTAACAAACATTAAGATGAAATCAACAAGCATGGGCAAAATTCAAAAAGTGTTAGAGCTCTATATTAGACTCCAATGACTAGAGTTAAAAAGTTCAACAATGGTAAATGTTCTAATCAAACATTTAATATCCTCAATGATCATTGAGAATTCACACAAATGATGTTGATTTAGTTAAATTCAAAAGACTGAGGTCGAAAGGATCAGAATGAGAATGGAGTGCATTTTAACAAACAAACAGACTCAATGGTGGTAGATAAGAATGAAGGCATGGCACTGAATAATCATTGAAGCAATATGAACTAGGCATTAGTCATCCAATGACTGTTGATAGTATGTCTGATGACTATATTGATAGTTTGTTGGACTTTTCACTATGTCCACTAGCTAGTTACTTTTCTAACACTATGCAAGGACTATAAGCTTGAAATTCAAAAAGATAGATGTTTAAAGAGATAGAAAAATATACTCTAAATGATCTAAAAGCTTCATAGAGCAATCTTAAGAGTCTTAAAGTTTAGTTGCTTGAACTAAGCCTTCTTCAAGTGCATATGTGAGTTACTTTTTAAGAGAAAAGAAGATTGTTTTTACTTCATTAGCAACATCAAAGTCCAACCTACTCAGGCAAGCTAAGGAGGTTACATTTTATTTAAAAAGTGTTTGAGTGTTAAAAGTATTCTTTTCTACTTTGCTTATAATTCTTGTATGAGGATACTTTTATATTAGAGATTTAACCTTTAAACCATGATTTTGTGAAAGGTTTAAGATAGTATTTGTAAACTATCTTGAAAAAGGCTTGAATAATGCTTGTAAACTATTTGTTAAGGCTTTTAGGTGGTGTCTGAAACTTCACCTTATGAATGCTTAAGTTGTGTTTGGTTAAATTTACTTGTGTAAATGTTTTCAATAGCACTTGAAAGCGATTATTTAGCAGAGATCTCTAATGGTTTATAGAGGAGAGGATGTAGGCATGGTTTAATTTGAACCTTTATAAATCTTTATGTACTTATGGTTGATTGATTTTCTCTACCTTAAAAAAAATTTAAATGTGCCATTACTCTATTCAACCCTCTCCTAGGGCATTTTGGAACAATAAATGGCATTAAAGCTAATGTCTTTATTAATGCTTTAATGAAAAAAACAAGGAGGAATTATAGTCAATCCATAAGACCCCATTCTTTAAAGGTGATGACTATGGCTACTAAAAATTAGAATGGAGATATTCCCAGATAGTTAAACCATAAACCTTTATTATATTATGGAAGAAGGAAGAGAAGTTCTAGCTAAGCTTGTAAGAGATATTCTTGTTCCAAATAAGGAAAAGTAAGTGGACAACTAAGGAGAAGAAGGTCAACCTCTAAAATAGAAGAGCTATGCATGCCTTGTTTTGTGCCATCTATAAATCTCGATATGCTAAGCTTTGGATATATACCCTTATAAAAAAGATTTTGGGACATTCTTCAAATCCAACATGAAGAAACTAGTGAGGTAAAGAAGAAGAAGATTTAAATACACACATACAAGTACGAGACATTTGCATACCTACCAAATGAGTCCATCACTAAAATGTGTAATAGTTTAATTGACATTGTAGGGACTTTGAAAGAGTTAGGGAATGTCTACTAATGAAGGTATGGTGGCTAAGCTATTCAGAAAACTTTCTAAGGAGAAGTGGGAAGCAAAGAAAACTATCATTGAAGAAGTAAACAAACTAGAGGCACTCATTCTAGATGAGCTCATGGGCAATCTATTGGCATATGAAATCACACTACAAAAGCTAGCTAGAGATGAGGGTTGTAGAAAGAGTAAAATAACTCTTAAAGCCAAAGAGCTACATACTGGAAACCTTTCTACCTCTTCGCTAACTTCGTCTTATGAAAGTGATGATTGCAGTGAGGATGATTAATTAGCTCGCATCACAAACTAAGTGAATAAGTTTTTGAAAAACAAGAAAGAAAAGATGAATAAGGGATAAAGGAAGAGGAGCTCAAAAAATCAAATTATTTACTATATGTGTAATATGAAAGGACATCTAAAGATAGATTGTCCCAAACACTAAATGCATAAACCTTATTCAAGAAAGAACAAGCCTAAGTATGAAAAGGATATTTTGAAAGCCACATGTGATGATTTCAATGCTTTAAAGTAGAGAGCTTTAATGATGAGAAAGAGACTAGAAATCTATGCTTCATTTTAATAGAAGAAGATTATCCTTCCTCTAGTGGGTTTGAAAGTGAAGAAGATACTAAGTTAAATCCCTTTGACCTTACATTAGGAAAGATCTATATCTCATTGCCAAGCTCTATGAGAGTTATGGCTCCCTAAAGTCTTCTTTCTCTATCTTTAAAAAGGAAAACAAAACACTAAAAGTTTCAAGCAAGAATCTTGACTCCCTCTCTAAGGAGGTTGAGTCTCTTAAAGCTAAAAATAACAACCTTAAAGAGAATATTTCTAAATTCTCTAATGGGAAAGAGAAACTAAACTCCATACTTGAAGTGTATAGAAGTCCATGCATAAAATAAGGATAAAAATTCAACATCCTCATCATTTATTCCTTGCACCTCATAAACTACATTTGTGAGAGCCAAGGATGCTAGTTGTGAGCATTAGATTTTGGATTGCTAGGATGTGAGCCCAATGATGAGAAACTTATTGAATTCATCCCTAAAAGAGTGAAGAAAATAATACCTAAGAAGAAGCAAGAGCTTAGATAAACTTTGAATCAAACATACTCCTCAAATACCTAAACTAAAAGAGTCTAGTTTTAAAAGTGAAAGAATGGTATATACAACCAATTTAAAAGTCCATACTAGATAACTTGTAGTATATATGAACAACATATAAAAGGTAAGAAAGCAATAAGCTTCTAGAATAAGCAACTAAAAATGCTAAAGTGGTTATACAAATAAGCCATAGTCTATATAAACAACCCCAAAACTCTTAAATTCTAGAATGTTCATTAATCCTATCCTAAAGAGAGAGAGAGAGAGAGAGAGAGAGAGAGAGAGAGAGATGAGGGAATATGGTGCAATCTATGTTATGTAGCATAGGTGCATTCCCCCTATATAAATACTCCATCATTTAGAAGGTTGATAGAGGGACTAAAAAAAAACCTAAGAAAGTGTCGCCAAGTTGAAGATTCACACCCCAAGGAGCCCCCACTTATAAAAACTAAAGAATCCATACATTAACCTTAGGGATTCAAGTTAAAGGACCAAGCTTTGCTACTTTTGACATTCATACCTTTTTATTTTGAAGAAGATTCTATCACTTTTAGTGTCTTTGAGGGCGAAGAACTAAACCTTAGTCCAAACTAGGCCTCTTTCCCCCTTTCCCTTCTTCTTTACATTTTTGTATTCTACCTATAGTAGACTCATTGGTGTGTATAACCAACTTATTATTTGTACAGACCTCTTTATCGTTTGCACATGTCACTATTGGTCTATATAGACCACAAACATTATATAAAAGCACTATTTACAAACAACTTTCTTCTTTATTTTAATCATGCTTTTAGACATTTTATTTATTTTTTTAGCCTAAAAATGCATGAGATGAGGTAGGCTGAAATCATCAAAGACCTTTATTCACCATATTTTAGCTATATTTTATATATGAATACCACTTAATGAGTGGTTGATGTATGTACAACACCCATTTTCATTTATTAAGCATGACATTCATGTCCAAGTATCTATATGTATAAAGGTTATTATATCATTCATATACAATAGGACAAGCCTTTAATGTACACATATGTTAACCCATTTAATATCGGTAACCATAAGTTGATGCCTAACTAGGTGTATGTACATGACACAAAGAGAGAGAGAGAGAGTTGAAATTAAGCTGACGACCTATGCTCCATTTGTCAAAACTTTATGCTCTAAAGTACCCAAACCTTATGCTTCGGTATTTGAAAAACATAATTGTGATTTGGTGAGTCACGACTCAATGATTAAAAATTATAATTAGATTCTTATGGCACCACCAATAATCAAATATCATTAGGATACATTATAAGTACAAGAATTGATAATGCAAGTGCAAAGACAGATGCAATAGATTGATTTGGTTGTGACCTTGTAAGGCAAACACTGCTATCGAAAATTCATGTAATTCAAGTGATATTTAATTTTACTGGCTAGCATATAACATGTGATTCATTTGATTAATAACATGTATCATAATATGACATAATATTCCATTTTTCAGGTGTTTTGCAAGTATTTGATAAGCCGATCACAACATCCTTTTAGTTTTATACACAAGTGTTCAATCACATTCATATACCAAGTAATCATTAAGATTACATAAGGCCTACTTGACTTGTATTCACATGTAAAATGTCACAATTCAATCACATATACATGTAATGGAACACAATCATATCATAAAATCATCACACATGCACATTAAAATCCAATTATAGCTTTTACTCACCTTTGATGGAACTAACCTCTATGGTAGGTTTGAACCTCTCTCCTAGTCTTTCTTAATGTGTTAAGATCCTAACATATGATACATATATCATTATAAAATGTCAAAATGAGTTTGCATGCATGGTATGCAAATATGGTCATATTCTATGCAAGTGGGTCAAGCATTTAAGCTTACTATTTTTATATAGCAGTCTGACCTTCTCGTACTCTCACAAACATAACATTAAATATATACATCCAAATTAGTTGATTCCTTTATCTACATAAACTAAACATATAATGATGCAACATTGTCCAAATCATGTCAATATAAGGCCTATAAAAAAATGTGGTGAATAATTGAATTCTACCTTGTTTCAATGTTATTTCAGTCTGAGTAGGTCTTACATTCCAAGCCATATCTCAAATTGTACAAAATCAATTGTAAAACTGATTTACCAGAAGATACATAACACATAGAGAAACATTTCTCCCCTTTTAGACATTATCAAATTCAGTCTATAAGGTCACCAAAATAAATAGTCAATCTCAAAGAGAGTAGGTTTTCAACATGTTGAGAATTTGTCATGATAAAGGCGCAATATCTCATCAAACATGATAAATTTGGAAACAATATTTTATAGGAATGTATACAAGACATAAATATACAACATTTATGCTTCATACATCACTAAATCCCAATTCTATGACCATCAAATTCTTAGAAAATAAAATTAAGAGATTAAATAGGTTTTATCAAGTTCAGGATTAGTCACAATAAATGAGGTATATCTCTTTCCACATAAAAATTTAGAAAAAAATGTTTTATAGGCATTTAGAAAGGATATATACCTATAATTTTCATATTTTTTAATTTGTCTAAATCACCACATAAGATTATCAAAATATATGAAAACCACCAGATTGAGGTGATGTGACAAGTAATGAACCAGCCCTAATGAAGGAGCCATAGTTCTTCACACACTTCAAATTAAGTTACATGTATTTATATGAGGCATAAACCTACAAGTTTCATATTTTACACTTTTCTTAATTCCTCTTCTACGGTTACGAAATCATTGGCACAATAATTTGCTTTAATAACAAAACCAACATAATAAGCTCTTGTTTCTTTTCAGCTTCAACCTCCATACATGAACTTTACCTCAAATTACTCCATAATTCTTCCCAATCATGCATTTTTAACACATTATGCGGGAGGAATTTCATATGGAACACTTACTTCTTTTGCCAAAACTAGAAAAGTTTAGGGTTCCTTCCTAGGTAGCTTACTTTTTCTCCCTCTTCTCCCTTTTCTTCTTCTTTTTCTTTCCTTATTTTCTTCCTTAGCTCTCTCTTTCTTTTGCTGCCCCTCACATTTTTCCTTACTAATCTGATCCTAAAGGAAGATAAATTTAATTTGTATACCTACTCTAATAGAACAAAATCATGGTGGCTTACTACTATTGGTTGGGAGTTTAATTTTCCTCCTTTAGTCCCTCTTCTTCACTCCTTCATCACCTTCATCCATCTTCTAATCCCTATATGCTCCTTATACTTTAACATAACCTCTAAAACACCACCATTTATGATATTATAACATGTACATTACATGTGATAATTTACCATACAATGATGCAAACCTCACATCCATGCTCAAGTGCCTTAAATGCAATGGTATAAGTGTCATTGTTATGCATATCAAATTCACATATCTAAATGATTGTTTATCTAATGCATACATTCATGTGGGATTGCAAATCATTTATGAAATGAATATGTTCATGTGAGGATGCTAGTGAATGAGGATAAGGATGTTACAATATGTGAGATGACATGTTCATTGTGTGTTTGCCTCTTTGAGTGAGTGTTTAGGAGGAAGATGATGGGGGGAGGCCTTAGAGCCAATGACCCATTGATTTCATATTATCTTATGAGAATTTGTTATACTTCCCTTGATTCTTTTAATATCATTTTCCTTATAACCTTTGCAGGGGTTTGGTTGGCCTCCCATATGGCCAAATTGATCCCATCACTACCTCTATAGAGTAGGTTGTAAAGATGCCCCATTTGCAAGAGGTTTTAAACATCAAAGATCCTTATTGGTGCCTTTTTTTTTATTTTTTTATTTTTTTTTTATAAATTTGAGTTTTCCTATTGCTTTTTTTATGTTACCTTTCCTTTTGATTTAGAATACATCATAACTCTCCTTTCATGGCTAGGATTGCTCTCTATTTACTCTTGGCATATTAATCACATTCAGAGTTAGTTTGTGAATTGTTTTAGGATTCCTATGGCCTCATAATCTTGTCTCACATTATTCCTAATTATTAGCTCGAACGCATTAAAAATAGAGGGTTAAATTGGTAGGCAATTTGAATTTTTAGAGAGAATTTAATCAAGTTAAAGATTAGAAAAGGGCAAGAAGAAAATCAACATAAACAATTTATAGTGGTTCAAGTGTTAACAAATCCTACATTTACTCTCCAATTCACTAATGAGGTATTTTATTTACTCACTATAGTGTTTTACAATCTCACACCAAATTAGTGTTTAGGCTCACACCAAACCACAATTACACTTATATCTATGGCTCATACACAATCTTATACAAAAGTTTTTCTCACTTAGGCTCACTCTAAAACCTCGTACCAAAATGTTTAAGACTCACACCTAACCTTAAACAACCTAAGTATAAAGACTTAAAGACTTTGAGCTTTTAGAATTAAAAGTGTAGGAGTTTGGACACAATAAATCATTATCCTCTTGCATTCAAAGCCATTTACTAGAGTATTTATAAGTTTCAACCACCAAAAAGTCATTACAAATGAAACTATATGCAAGTCTCTAAGTTATTATGACAAATCTAACATTAAATTCTTAGCAGAGTCAATTCATGGTCAAGACAAGTATTCACAATTGCGGTTGACATTCACTTTAGATTTTGCCTTTTCTCAGTCACGATCTTCAGATGTGTCTAATGTCTAGTGACCCTTAACATTTAATCATTGGTCCTTCAAATATTAGTCATTGAAACCCTCTAATAAATTTTAAATGTCGTAGTCACTATTTTATGCCATGGTCGCATTATGGAATAACATTGGAATAGGGGAGATATGACTTGCACTGTGAATTAGACTGAAAGATTATGTTCCATCTTGAAAGAATATTATAATTGCTACTAATTATTACGATTGCAAATTCAAAATTTTTAACATGTTGTAGGACACATGACATGCCACTACTAGCTTCATGAGTGACCATTGGAATACATTTTGAAGCTTTGAAAGTTGTAGTCACAAGCCCTACCATGACTCCTACCATAAATCAAATTGCAACATTTGGACACTGGATTTCAAGCTGTAGCAGTCGTGATCCCTTTATAGTGGTTGCAATTTTGAAGTCAGTTTTGTGACTTGAAGAACTTTACTTTCATTCAAATTCCAATATATTCCTAACTCATTTTTTTTTTGTAAAAAACAACACTTAAAATAGGCATTAGAACCTTCTAATATACATTGATCAAAACAATGCTTTGACTTAAGTTTTATCAACCTAGTCTAACAATCTCCCCCCTTTTTTATGTTAACAATTTAGATTGAATATGCAAAGGATAAAAGCTTTAACATGCATACTTTTATAGATTTTAAGTAGCAAGAGGTCAATGGGTAGTTGGATTACATAGTTCCTTAGTAATTTAATGAAGTTGATAGACATTTTAGGCATGAATTTTAGAGTTTTAAAAATACTCCCCCTCAATCCATACTCCTCATTACCTATGACAATTAGTCCAATCAATTAACATCTAGTTTGCATATTATATTATGTCTCTCCCCTTTTCAAGATAAAAAAGAGAAGAATAAGTGGGGAGTAATGAGAGGGATAACAAATTGATACGAATAAGGTTGGATTGATCCTTACCCGTATGTTAAAGAATAGTTGCCCAAAATCTATCAAACCAAGTGTTAGAGTTTTGATCTTCAAATCCCAACTAGACCTCTAGAAAACTTGTTTTTAGCAACCCAGGTTATAAAGATTCAAAGTTGTGTTATTCCAAACCTTAAATTAACCAAGCCAATTTAAGATCAGAATTAACAAGTTTGTGGCATTATTAAGCCTTCACTCAACAATCTCACCAAGTCCACTCAAGAACTCAAGCAGAGAATTTAATCTCACAAGCAAAATTGCTAACCAAAATAATATTGATGGATTTTATTCCTCTTAGCAGAATATGAAGGCTATTTATAGTCTTACAATGCTTAATCCAA
>CATIWR010017673.1:0-32109 GCA_949677035.1 Omphalea diandra | reverse complement strand
TAGAGTGTTTTATGCCAATGGAATTGCAGGTTCAACTCAAAAGCCTGAAGATATGTATCGCATAATTGAGCATTTCTCCCTTGGCCGCAGAAGGCTTGAACTTTTTGGTGAAGACCACAATATTCGATCTGGTTGGTTGACTGTTGGTAAAGGACTATCCTCGTCAAATTTCAATGCTGAGGTACAATATCTTGTAGAAAGTTGTTACTTATTTTGGTGTACTACCTCTTTGTTCATCTTCTGAGTCTGCATCAGAAACTGACAACAGTTTAGGCTCCATATGTTTAATGAAATAGTAATGATATCTTAATTGAAAATCAATATTCATTTTGACACATAAAGAAATTTTTTTTCATTATGGTGTATTGGAAAGTGAATATTCTTAGCCCAAACCTGCTAGGCTGTAGTGAACACATGCTTTCTGGATGCTTCAGACACTTTATTGGAACAAGTTACGGAATTTTTTTTTTTCTCATTTATTTTATTATGTTAAGATAACTACCCAAATTTGCTTGCAATACAACAGGAGTGTACAAGTTTACTGCTATTCGACTTCTTATTGAATAAGCAGCTGGTGATAGTTAGGTATCCCTTATCAATCTTTTGGTCCCTGCTTCCATTGTTAGTTATCCCACCTTACCTCGTGGTTAGTCATTTTGGAATGTCCTAGCAGGTTTGTTTCCAGTATTTTGTCTTGCCATCTAATCTTATAGAGAACCCTAAATCACATTTGTAATGAAGAAAGAAATGGTACCGACCTTCATGAAGGACTATTACACTTTTGGCAGTAAATAATGCTATTTTGTTTCTCAGCATTAAAGTGAACTTATCTTTACATCTTTAAGCATGGAATATTTACACTTTTTCTGTGTCTGCTTTCCTTTTTCCTTTGATTGTTTATATAAGCTCACTATATTAATCAAAGCTTTGGTAAATTTCAGGCATATTTCAAAAATTTTGCGGACAAAGATGGGAAAGTTTGGCAAGGAGGTGGTGGGCGAAATCCTCCTCCTGAGGCACCGCATTTAGTTGTGACTACCCCTGAAATAGAGTCTCTACGGCCAAAGTCACCAATGAAGAACCAACAGCAGCTGCCGCAACAGCAGTCAACATCCATTTCTCTCACGACAGCCAATTCCTCCAACAAGAGGACAGCTGGAAATTCTCCACAGAACATGAGCACTTTCAGTTTAAACCAAGAGGCTTCTAGCTCTAATCCTTCAACCCCAGCTCCTTGGGCTTCACCAATGGAGGGCTTTAGAGGACGAGAAAGTGGGAATATGCCTTTAGAGGAGAAACTTTTTGATATGTATGGATATGGCGGGCAGGCTAATGGAGACTACCTAGATTTTGAGTCTCACAGACCATTGAATTTGTTGTAACAATCACGTGCCATATAAATTGTCTTGTTCCATTCCTTGTAATTTTTTTTCCAAGGAAAATATAAATGGAAAGGAAAGCTATTTTCAAACGCTGTACATCTTCACCTGACTAGAAAAAAGTTATACTGAACAGATGGCAATAACTTAGTTTGGTGACTGTATCGTGCTTAAAATCGCACGAGCACAGGATTTGCAAAGTCCTGTGATGAATATAGGTACAATAGGATAAAGGACAACTATGGCAATTCAGGTCAATAGCATTGGCCCGTAAACGCCATGAGGTTCATTGTAATCGCAATTTGCACTGAAAACTAATCAGTGATGAGATCACTGTCATTAACATGAAACTAATCCAATTGAGAACTTGAACAGCTTTTCACAGGGCAGCTGCAGTGGTGTCAAACCTTTCATTTTGTTGCGCCTATGCTGTTATTCTATCTTTTGGGTGTTGGTCTATATACTCCGATAAGAACCAGATTTTTTTATTAGTCACCAGCGTCTTCTTTTCCCTTGCTACACGATCAGAAGGCAATTTGAAAATACCATTAATTCATCAAGTTAATAATGATAATGCCGTTTACAGAAATACTAAAACAATGTTTAATAAGATATAATGAAATATAATATAATTAAAAGAAATTTTAGTTTAACGGTTTGAATTTGTATTTAATTATATTTCATTTCCTTTTATCAAATGTTACCTAAAGACCTTATCTTCAATACCAACCATCGTGCATACGATTTAGCTTTTTTTTTTTTTTATGTTTCTTTAACATTAGAACTTTATACAAATCATATTTTACATTGACTTTACGAAAATTCTGATTCATCAACATGTCCTCGTCATAAGTTCCGCACACAACACCCCTCCCCCTCCTTTTCTCCCCTCTCCCTCTTCCTTACCCCTCCAGCCTGATGGAAAGAAAGAAAAAAGAAGCCCAGATAAGAAAAAGGAAAAAAAGAGAAGTTTAATTTCTACGCCTGCTTCCTTCTTTCACGAGGCTTCATGTCTCAGCTGACTCATTTCAAAATCTGATAGCCATTGCAGTTCTTCCCATCTTCTTGAGAGGTCCTATACTTCATCTTTTGGCTTTTGTGGCGGAGGCATTGTGTCCGTAGTTCTTTAACATTAGCTGATACCAATTCATTTCTCAGGTCAGACAGAGACAGACAGACAGACATTCTGATAGAATTTGAATGAAGAATGGCTAAGTCTTACTTTGAGATTCAACCTGGCTTTCTCCTGGAGAGGGTGTAGCAGATGCTTTTAGTTGCTCTTCTGTGATTTTCAAGTACTCTTCACTGGTATATGCTCTGGTTTGAGATGGCGCACCATCTGCAAGTTTAAAAATAATTAGAAATGGCTAGTCATATTGTAAGTAAAAAATAAAACTATTATTCTGCAATTAGGATTTACAGGGGCACTGTCACCTACATGTCAATATAAACCACAAAATTTCATCTAATGAAAGGATTGCTTTGATTACACGATCAAGGGAATGGTGACAAATTAACTGGACTAAAAGTAAGAATTAAAGCAGGAACAGTTACGCACTTAGAACACAAGGTAATGAAGCAATAACATATGTTGAACAATGGTTGATTTTGCTGTTGGCTTTTAAGAAATATCATCAGTCCAAGGAATCAGAGATCTACCAATGGGTTGTGGCTCACTTGGTGACACAGGCTGAGATTGTGGGAAGAGCCTCAGGTTTGATCTCCCACTAAACACACTACACCTCGAATTCAACTTAATCTCACAGTCACATAAACACACCCTTTGGGAGAGGTATACCATTCAGTATCCCCTCGTGGCTGTGGGGATACTGTGCGGTATAACCCACAAAAAAAAAAAAAAAAAGCAATCAGAGGGAGCTTCAATTATAATGTCTTTTTATCCTCTTTGCCTGTCAAGTACTTGGTTAAGAAGTTTTATCATAGCAATGCCTAAAGATGAAGCCCAAGAAGAAGTCTAACAGTGTGTGATTTCTTGGAATATCTTGGGAAGGCTAGCATAATCGTTGCTGAATTGGTTTGTCATAATCAATCCAGTTTACTACAGAAAACTCTAACAATTTGCTCCATCTAACTTCTAGAGAATGCCAAAATTGACAATTAGCAACATATGATATGATGCAGTAGGAATAAATTATAACCTTTTGCTATACTAAAATATTTGATTACCCACTGCAGTCAGAAGCAGCTGGAGAATTTTCAGGGCTGCCAACTGATGAGGGTCAAGGAAGTGTTTGCTCTGTTGGAGCTATATGGGTTTTGCGCTTGACTTGAAATTTCATCAAGACCAATCTCTCGTTCAAGACTGCTCTTGAATTCCCTTGAAACTTCCTACATTTCAAAGTTTTGCATTGATTCCCATCATAAATTAAATGCAAAAAGAGTTGCACTAGTTATATACAATTACTCCAAAGTGGCAGAAACAATACCATTAAACTAAAACTCTATGCACCTGGCTGGAGTTCCCTAATGGTGGGTTGAAATGAGCGTAGAGTTTTCCCCAGATTGCGTGCAACCTGCATTTAGAAAAATCAACGGAGATAGCAAAAGAAAATCTGAAGAAAAAGAAAATGTGACCTGTGAAAGTTAAAATGCTACTGAACCGCCAAAGGCATCACAAAAGCCGTGAGATAGGTGGGTGGGTCCTTTGTTAAGTTCTTAAGTTGCTCTGCCAAACAACAACACTATCCATCCCTTTCTTAAGTTGCTCTTCCATGAATGTGCGTGTTTCTGCAAGTCGAAACACAATCCATCTCTTTGTGGTGCTCTTATAAAGATAAGGCTGCATATAGCATATCCAAGGCACACCGATATTCTACTCAATTGATCTAACTTTTTCAGATTACCTTCAAATTCATGGAAGTTCATCATTGAAATTTAAGTAGAAACACGCACATAGGCATTCTGGATAATACAGTACTTTTGAATTGTCAGTCCTGCAATCTTCACCCTAATGACCTTAGGAAATTGAATTGTGGAGTTGGATATGAAAAGCAAAGGAAAATAAACAAACATTCTAAAAAATTCTGTTCTAAAATTTCAAATCTCCTGCAAATAACATGAAATTTGGCAACACCTAGAGCTGCAAAAGAGCTGAACTTGAATTAGTTCAAACTTGGTTCATTTAGTAAATGAGCATAAAATTTAGGCTTGAACTTGGTTCGTTTATTAACCGACCCAAGCTGAACATCACTATTTTTATGTATAGTTCACGAGCCTATTCGAGCCCCCAAATCTTTCTTAATAACTTTAAAATTGTTCGTGAAGATACTAAAATTATAATTTTTTTTTACATATTTTAATATACCAAATCATATCTATTCTTTCTATTCGTTTATATAATGGAATGTATAGTATTAAGTATTATTTCATAATTATGAATTATAAAAATTGAAAATATAAGTAATTAAATTTAAATGAATTGTTTACTAGTCTAAATGAGGTGAATAAATCCATAAATAAATAGTACTAATATAATTAAACTATTTAAACGAGCCCATTTATTAGTCTATAATCAAGCCTGCTAAACGAGCTGTTAAAGAGCCTAAATGAGCTGAACACTGTTTTTCAGGCTTAGCTCATTGATTGAATGAGCTTGAAAATTGGGTTTCAAGCTCCAAAAGCTTTTTCCGAATAGCGCATCCGAGCTATTCGCAAGCGCTTGCTTCGTTTGCAACCCCCTCAGGTTTCCTTAGCTATTTAGAACGATTTAATTCCTCACGGATCTTCTGCCAATTATAACCAAATCTATGCCAATACTATTAACACATCATTTCAATTCTAAGGGACCCTCTAATTATTATAGTATTTCTCTTTACAAGAGATAACAAAAGGTCGATATTTTATTACAATTAAGACTAGAACATCATCATACATATGCAGGGGGACAGATATTTGTTTGGCCAATTATTCATGCAGAACATCCTTGAAAGAAAAATAAATAGCTAAAAAAAGTTTGTATCTGTCCCATCGATGCACAACGAACCTCAGCAAGACCTTTGGGACCAAAAACCAGCAAAGCCACAACCCCAATAACCAAAACCTCAGGAGCTCCAACCCCAAACAAAGATGCTTGAACCACTCTACCCTTACGCCTCCCCTTACTCTCTGCATCACCACATTTCAAGAATCAATGGCCAAAAATGAAGAACAAAATACTCAAACAAAAGCATACCTAAGTGGGGAGAAAACATACCTTTTATAAGAGAGACGGGCATGATAGAGATACCGAGATGCTTTAGACCAGTCCATTGAGAGCAAGGGCCGAAACCTAGATGAAGAATCAAAGTGGAGAAACCAAATTTAGGGGTGTTATGGCATGAAATGGAAGATGGATATTGTTGGTTAAGAACTGATCTTTTGCTGGTACAAGAGGAACATACGGACGTGCGAGTTGAAATTAAAGATGCCGGAACAGATAAGTGATGTTGTCAGATTTAAGGGACGTTGACGGGATTTTGATAGTGTTCTGAGAGTTGAATTAAGAGTGTACATTATCTTCAATTAAACTGCCGGAAGATGGATATGTACATGTGCAAGATGTGTCCTGTCTATGTGTCGATCTGCGGATGAAAGGCCGGAGATTGGGCTTTGTGGCCTAAGAGCACACTGAGCTAATTTAGTACAGGACAACTTTGGGCTTGCTCACTCGTAAATGGTCTTAAAATGTATTCTATATCCTAGTATGAAATTGATATTCTCT
Organism: Omphalea diandra; assembly: GCA_949677035.1. Lineage (NCBI taxonomy): Eukaryota > Viridiplantae > Streptophyta > Magnoliopsida > Malpighiales > Euphorbiaceae > Omphalea > Omphalea diandra. Next base: position 26,010 of record CATIWR010017673.1, on the reverse strand, counting down.
CTCTCTCTCTCTCTTAATAAGATCCAAAGAAATTTCTATTTTTTTTAAGAGAAGCAGAAATTAATTTGGGAATGTGGAAAAATTCTTTGGTGTATATATATATATATATATATATTGAGTTTATGTAAGAGTGGATTTGAGAGTTTGAACCATATAAATATAATATAAATAAACAATAAAAATAAATAAAAAAGGAGACCGTTAATATTTAAAAATTTGGCCATAATGTGTTGAAAGGTATACATTCAGCTATCAAATTGTTATTTTTATAATACTATAATTTAAATTTAGACTATAATAGAGACAATTGGTTAAACAAAAATAAAATACCAACTTTCATCAATATGATAGAAATATTTGGTCGAATGATAATACCATTGTTTGAATAAATCATCACATTATTATTCATGAAAGATTATTTTCTCATATAGATTAATTAATATGAGATTTATAGCAACTGCTGCTTTAGTTTAATAATAAAAACAAGACTACATCAAAATATAAATTTCACTAATATAAAAATTCAGCTTTTCAAAAAGACTATTTCAGATTTAGGAGAAACTTTGTCTATTATGCATTTAGAGGGATCACATATAGCAAGTTCTTTTCATGTTCTGTCCAATAACATAAGATTTTACCGCAAATGATACTGTGAATTGCTCGTACAAAATGCATCAATATGTTTCAGCACTATGTCGCAAAGAATTTTCAAATCTTTGGGCCCATGATTTTATTCTTTGTCTTACCACCGACAGAAGGCCATCATGAAGAAGCTATATGGGCTGGCTCTAAATGTGCAAATAGTCTTGTTCTATCTGGCGGAATTGCAGAGTTAAAAACGAAAACAAAAAAAACCATACCCAATTATGGACATCCCTTTTAGATGGACAAAATAAGGCATAGAGTCTCATTGATAAAATACATATATATCATAGAACCAGTTTCACGTTATAACATGACCTAAGTCAATACGTATTTTTTCATTTAAACGTTATATGTATTTTTTTAAAAAAAATAAAACTGTATGTACATTGATCTTTAACTGTATATATATTGGTGTTAAACTTCATGTATATTAAAATTTATAAAATAGATTAATGAAGAGTACATTAATTTTGAATTGATACTTTAGTAATAATATGAAAATTTCTAAAAAAAAAACTTTGTTGATATATATTATTCTTATATGTACATTGGTCCATTAGTTTTAAACTGTATTATCCCTTAATTACAAGTATATTTGTTTTGAACTGTATGTACATTAGCGCTTAACTACACATATATTAGTTTTGAATTGTATATACATTAATCTTTAAGTATATGTATATTAGTGTTAAATTGCATATACATTGAAATCTATAAAATAGATTAATAAAAAATACATTGACAACAATATAAAAAAATTCTAAAAAATTTTATTGATACATATTATTTCTATATGCACATTGGTATATTAGTTTTGAACTACATGGTCATTAGTCTTTAATCATATATACAATAGTGTTGAATTGCATGTACATTGAAATTTATAAAATAAATTAATGAAAAGTACATTAGTTTTGAATTGGTACTTTAACAATAATATAAAAAATTATAAAAAAATTTTGTTGATATATATTGTTTCTGCATATACATTGGTCCATTAATTTTGAACAGCGTTACTCCTTAAATACATGTACATCAGTTTTAGACTGCATATACATTAATATTGAACTACATGCACATTATATATTGATGTTGAACTATATGTACATTGAAATCTATAAAATAGATTAATGAAAAGTACATTAGTTTTGAATTGGTACTTTAATAATAATATAAAAATTTATAAAAAATTTTATTGATATACATTATTTATGCATGTATATTGGTGCATTAGTTTTGAATTGCATTACTCCTTAAATACATGTACATCAGTTTTAGACTGCATGTACATTAATATTGAACTATATGCACATTATATGTTAGTTTTGAATTGATACTCTAGTAACAATATAACAAATTCTAAAAAATTTTATTGATATATATTATTTATGAGTATATATTGGTCCATTAATTTTGAATTGCGTTGTTTTTAATTGTATTGCTCATTTTATTGATCTATTTATGAATTTCAATATACATACATTACACGTAATTCAACGCTAATTTACATGTAAATTAATATCAATATACACGCAATACAATACCAAATATATATGTTGTTAATGACAAATGCACATAAATCGCATGTGTGACATTTAATGAAATGAAGTGTTTTAATATTGAGCATACAAAACAATATAGATGTCAGTTCGTGTTGATGTGATTGTGATCATAGTTTTGAAAATCGAACCAGACCGATCGGTCAAACCGGTACAATCGAAAACCAATTAGTTTTTCATTCCAACGTCACATTCAAAACCGAAATGTTATAAAATCCAAAAATCCGAAAAAAAATGGATGAAACCGATAAAATCTATAATAATTGAAATCGAACAGGATCCGATTTTGCAAAAATATCTACAAAGAATATATTGTTTTCTCCTTTTTGTTCCACAAAGCTCAAATCATTGCTACCCATCACAACCATCAACTGATCACGGTAGTAAATATCCACTATAAAGATTAATTATGATGGATGATCAGTATGAGAGGATGGCTTGACAGTCAAGCCTTCAAAGATAAGAGGGAAGGAGGAGGAGAAAGAGCAAGGCCCGCTTAAGAAAACTGGAGATGAGTTTGTACAGACAAAAAGTATTGATATAGAGCCACGTTGAGCGGCTTAGGTTGGTCCATAACTAATCTTGCGAAGCGAGGTAATGGAGTTCTATGGAAGTGTCAGATGCGAAGGCACGGGTGTTTGGAGGTGTTGGCTCATAACCGATTTTTCAAAACTGTGATTAGGATATGTATTTGGAGGATGTTAGGATGGACTAAGATGAAGATTCAAGTTTGTAGCGATGGATATCTTTTTTTTGGGTGAGAGGAGAGGATTGAAAAGATTGTATTGTGAGTTTTTTTTTTTTTTGAAAAAGTGTGCGATGGAGTTTATATGATTATATATAGGAAAGAAATATTTGTGGAGAGATTTCAATCTTTACTGTGGTTAGACTTTATATTATAATTATTGAATAATAAATATTTAATATAATATATTTTATATTATATGTGAGTCAGACTAACTGGATCAATCAAATTGATTAAATCAAAAATTAATTATAAGATCGATTCGACAACTGATCTGATTCTTAAAACATTGGTTGTGATGGAAAAAACTTGACATATATGAGTGACTCTTTGCAGAATTCCCAGATTGCCAAAGTAATCCAAGAATTATAACTATTAGGAGAATCTTTAATCAAATCTGTGATGCCGAATTTCTCTCTCTCCATAGATATATCAAAATTTATAATATAGACTTAAAAAATTTCAAGATCAACACTCCTCCCCCCACCTACTTAGAACATGTAACGTGTTAGTTTGGCTTTTGCCTTGTAGGAACATAACCTCACTAATCCATTGCCTGCACTTCCTCTACTGGACCCAACTCCTATACTTCTCTCTCTATATATATGTGAGCTTCAATTCCAATCTTTGCTTTTATTTTTCAAGTATTCAGCTTTTCATAATTGTTTCATGGGGTTGATCTTAAAAAAGGTCCAAACTTTATAATGGAAGTTAAAAAAGGTCAAGAATTTTATGCTCTTCTTGTTTACAGATAAAAAAAAAAAAAAAACTGTTTTAAGACAAATTTGATTAGAAGAAAAAGGCAAATGGTCCATAGTAAAGCAATAAGATACAAACTACTTTTGTTTCTTTTATTTTTGAGTGCGTGTGTTTGTGATACGAGTAAAAGTCACTTTACTTCTTTTAATTTTGGTGGATTAGAAAGTCCATTATGGTAACTCCAATGAGTTTATTATAATACACTAATTTATCCTTAAATTTTAATTTTGTTTATCGAATTTTAATAATTTTTCTACAAGTCAATATAATTTTTCTTTTAATATTCTAAGGACTTTTCAACTGATAGGTAATTTATGTATGAATAAAAAGGAATTTTTCTTTCAAAATACATTTAAATGAGTATTATACATAAAAAATCACAGTACCATATTGACTGCAACAGTGGGAACTCAAAATGATAGATTGGGAAATTGGAACACACTCAACTAAGATTCCAGCTGATGCTATCCCTTCCCCTTTTGATTTACTATTAACAATCTACTGAAAAAGAAAAAGGTTATTAAAGGTATAAGGATAATAAAAGACATCTGAAAAGGTTAAAAGGAGAGCTGAAGAAAAAAAGTCCCTTTTGAGGCTAAAAAAAGAGAGTTAAAAAGGAGGAGAAGGAGAGTAGGCTTTGTCCATATCATTATCATCCCCATTATAGATAGAGAGAGAGCAATTGCACTCGTGTGCAAGTTTTTGTTAATTTTTCTAAGGAAGAAGAAAGAGAGTGTCGCTATCTAACTCACACCCATCAAACAACTGGCCTATGCACACGTGCACGCTTTTTACATACAAACGTTTCCTTCTCCTAAAGTTAAACTAAATAAAGAAATAAATAAGGAGGGAGCTTCTTTGTGATTTTTGGTCTCTACTAGCCTCCACTTTTTCAAGTTTTTACATCCCCAGCATCTCCACAAGAGTAGCTGAATGTGGGTTTTCATCATGGACCCAATTGTTACTGAATATGATAGAGATTGTTAGTTTTTGATTTTGAAGCCACCTAATATAATAATACCTCTGAATTTTATTGGGGGGGGGGTTGGAACCCTTTTCCTTTACAGAAAATTTTTAAATGAAAAATGTGCATCAACCTGAAGGAACACCACATGCAGTCCACGTGATCAAAACCCAGCTGCCGTTTCATTTCCATCTTCTTCGTCTTCCTCCTGTTAAGTCAATTAATTGAACGGCTCTAATCAAATCAGAAAAGATTGATTATTCTTAGGCATATATCGTGTGGTGGGCGTACCACATGCGATCACGAGACTCACGCTTCACACATTAAATACAGATTCAATGTACACGCACACCACCCATCCTTGTTAGTTCTGCCATTACTTCATACCAATTTTGTTATTTTCCTTTGGATCCATGGGCATTTATGTAATTTCGGCACATAATCATCTTCTTTGCCTGTTGACCTTAATTATTCACAAATCTCTGTTGTTAAGATTAGGCCTCTCCACCTTAAACAAGACATTATTATTGCCAAATCACAATAGCAAAAAGAATAATATAATACCACAGAGAGAGAGAGAGAGAGAGAGAGAGAGCAATAGTAAAAAAATGTATGACTCTATACAATAATTAAAAAATAATATTCTTTATTTATTTTTAAAATTTTCTAATGGGCAAAATGATTTTATTTTTATATATGAAATAAAGCACAAATTGTTGAATATATATATATAAGTAAAATAATGAGGTTGATATTTTTTAAGTATTTTTTTGTTCTAAGGAAATATATATATTTTTTAAGTATTTAGTGGTATGAAATTTTAAATAATTTTGGTTTTATAGCTATATTAAATAATAAGGTTGGCATTAAAAACATTTGAAATATAAAGAAAAAAAGAAAAGAAAAGAAAAAGGCAACTAGCAACTAACTCTGAATCATGAGTGCATTGCATGACAATAATAATTACAAACTTTATTCCAAATTCCAAAAAATTTAAAAAGAAAAAAGAAAACCATAAAAAGGGGAGTGGGTGGTTACGTGATGACGTGGCAATAATTAAGTAGCAAAATGGATGAAAATTGGAGGATAAGGACCGCAGAGTAACAGAAACACTGAAGAAAGAAGAGAGAGAGTGTTTGATGATCTCTTCTCTTTCTTAAGTTTTGACCTCTGTGATTCATTTGTGCACTTGAAGATCCAATCAACCTGCCCTCTGATATGTTCTCCAAATTCGGTTTCTTGACGCCTCCGACTCCATGATGAGAAACGTTAATAACAGCGTCGACACCATCAACGCCGCCGCCACAGCCATCGTCTCCGCCGAGTCTCGCGTCCAGCCAACCTCCGTTCAGGTATGTTTCTTGAGATTACGATTTCTTGTTCTGTTTACGAACTGAGAAAAGAATGCTAAGTAAACAAGAATGAAATCAAGAAAGGTCTGAGATTTTAGCTTTCTTGACTCTTGAATTGTTGAATTCAATAACTCAGTCAAAATTCTTTTCTTTTTTCCTTTTGGCGATTTTCTTTTGCTGTTTGTTTGTGTTATATGCTAGTTTTATGATCTTTTAATTAAGAAACCATTGCTTATTTGAAAACCCTTAAACACTTTTTGATGTGGATTATTTTTGCAAGATCCAAAGTTTGTTCTTATATCATATATAGCAGAGGGTGAAAAGTGATTGGCCTTTCTCATATTAAGCTAAATAAACATCCATAGGAAGAAACGAACATAAATTTCAAAACTTTGAAAATCATTCCTACAACAATTCTTATTAAAATTTGCATAATACTAGTGACTATTTTGGGTGGCAATTTGCTTCTCTCTCTGTGTCTATACTTGTATGTGTAGCTTGGGTGACCGATCAGTGAAGGGCTGTAATAGGTCCAGCTCATAGTGATTGCTGATGGGCGAAAAGAATCTATGACGAAAATATACTTCTGAATTTAGTTGCTCTGTCAAATTGTTGACTCATTAGATGCTTTCCCATTGTTAGATGCAAAATAGTGGGCAACAAAAGAAAAAAAAAATTAGGATTGATTTCGCAGGAACCGGTTCCTCACAATCTAATCCTTTTCTTATTTCAACACAGAAAAGAAGATGGGGAGGCTGCTGGAGTCTGTACTGGTGTTTTGGTTCTCATAAAAATAGCAAACGAATTGGCCATGCTGTTCTTGTTCCTGAACCAGAAATACCAACAGCCGTAGTCACTTCTGTTGAAAATCAAACGCACTCAACTACTGTTGCAGTTCCCTTTATTGCTCCTCCCTCTTCTCCTGCTTCATTCCTTCAATCTGATCCCCCTTCTGTCACTCAATCACCTGCAGGATTGCTCTCTCTTACTTCACTTTCTGTGAATGCATACTCTCCAGGTGGACGTGCATCTATTTTTGCCATAGGTCCTTATGCAAATGAGACACAGCTAGTCACACCACCTGTGTTTTCTGCCTTCCCCACTGAGCCGTCCACTGCTCCTTTCACTCCACCTCCAGAATCTGTTCAACAGACTACACCTTCTTCCCCTGAAGTGCCATTTGCTCAGCTCTTGACATCTTCTCTGGAGCGTGCTCGAAGAAACAGTGGGTCCGGTCAAAAGTTTGCATTATCCCATTATGAATTTCAGTCTTATCCACTGTACCCAGGAAGTCCAGGTGGTCAACTGATTTCACCGGGTTCAGTAGTCTCAAATTCAGGCACCTCTTCTCCTTTTCCTGACAAAATCCCTATTCTCGAGTTCCATATGGGGGAAGCTCCAAAGCTCTTGGGCTTTGAACATTTTACAACTAGTAAATGGGGCTCAAGACTTGGTTCTGGATCTTTGACACCAGATGGAGTGGGGCTCGGATCAAGGCTTTGTTCCGGTTCTGTAACACCAGATGGTGTAGGGCTAGGTTCAAGGCTTGGTTCTGGATCAGTAACTCCAGATGGTGTGGGACTTTGGTCGACGCTTGGTTCAGGATCTGCAACACCTGATTGTGTAGTGCCTACCTCTCAAGATGGTTTGCTTCTGGAAAACCAGATTTCTGAGGTTGCATCCTTTGCCAACTCAGAAAATGAATCTAAAAACGATGAGACTATAGTCAATCACAGAGTCTCATTTGAGTTGAGTGGTGAAGAGGTTGCTCGTTGTCTCGAAAGCAAGTCATTGACATCATGTAGAACTTTCTCAGAATTCCCACATGATGGTGCGGCAGAGGACCAATTAAAAAGTGGGAAGATGCTATTGAATAGTGAAAATTGTTTACACTATGGGGAAAGTTGCAATGAAATTCCTGAAAAACCTTCATGTGAAATGGAAGAGGAGCACTGCTATAGAAAACATCGTTCCATCACTCTTGGGTCAATCAAAGAGTTCAACTTTGATAATTCAAAAGAAGTACCTGATAAGCCTGGTATCAGCTCTGAGTGGTGGGCCAACGAAACAATTGCTGGGAAGGAAGCTAGGCCTGCCAACAGCTGGACTTTTTTCCCATTGTTGCAGCCAGAGGTTAGCTGATATCAAAACCATGCAAAAAAGGGCCTCCCTGCTATACATATCTACTTGTATGTTCAACAGGTTGGCTTCACTGGATGCCTAACCTTTCAGATGTAAGTCTGAAGGCAACAGTCTTTTGCAAATGCATTTCACCAAGTCTGGGATCATTGACGATGAAAAACGATAAATAGATTGCACGGGTAAAGGATATTAATCTGTTGCTATCTAAATGACAAGTGCTGAGAGAATAGTTTTGTAGGGATCATTAATGTGAGAACTAATAGAGCATTCTTTCTTTTAAGTTTTGTTACCAGTGGGATGTTATACGAAAATGGCACTTACATATAGATATTGTATTCTGGATTGCTTTTTTTCTTATCTTGTGTAATAATGGAAAAAAATACAAAAAAGATTTCCCTATACAAGAACCTGCGGGTTCAATGATGGTTCTGTGGTGGTATGTACTGTGCATGTATGCTTAGGCAGGAGGTTCCATCAGACAGGTTTAATTTCTTATGCAGATGGGATTTCTATCATGTAAAGACAGCTTTAGCTCGATGTTGATCTATCTGGCTATTGAAATTGATCGAGACCATCCCTGAAACATTGGTTGACAATTCAACTGACTGTACCATGTAGCAGTTCATATCATTCTATCTGCTTCTCTATCGATTCTTCATAATTTATTATGTTTTGACTGTTTGTGTTCCGTATTTCGTGTTTACTTCTACAGTCGTGCATCATGCATGTAGAAATTTTTTTAAGAACAACAACCTGTTCAAGGGGGCATCACGGCGAGCGCTTAAAATCAATGTTTTTAAAACCGTCTGGTGATTGAACTGGTCAGCTAATTGATTTCTGGTTCAACCGGTTCGATTCAATAGGATTGTTTTATATTTTTTGAAAAATATATAAGTAATACATTAAAATACTAAAAAATTAGAAAAAAATATACAATATGATCAAATAATGAAAACTATATTTTTAAATTTAAATTTGAGTAAAATAGTGTAATTTTTTTAAAAAAGAAAATTTATAATATAATTTTAAATGGAATCGGTTTGATTCAGTTCTGATTTTAGCCAATTGTTTCAGGTTTAATCGGTTTTTTATATTGAATCGAATTAGATTATTGACCGGTTTATGATTTTACCAGTCTGAAAACTATACTTAAAATCAATGATTTGTCAAGGTCACTTTGGAACAGTACACCAGACAAAAAATCCGACGCATATGTAGCTGGTGACCTTTAGTTATTTGACTTATTTTGTGTATTGTGGCTTATAAAGCGTTAACACTTCAATTTTGAGCATGTGTTTATGATGTGTTATATGTAATAAATTTAATATGACATTTGATACACATATAATGTGCTAATTCTTTTAACAATTTTTTGTATTTGTATTGTGTCTGAGCCAATGCAACATACATTGTCACCAATGCTATTCGGCATTCACAAAATTTCCAAGGCAACTTGAAAATTCTGCAGGTACTCATAAAAAACATGACACATTCATGGTTTGAGGCTGAGACAGAAGAATTCATGTTCATGAGGTAGGCAAGCAAATCATTATTTGTTTGTTTTTGAACAGGAGTCATCATGCAAATTGTTACTGGACGGAAATTAAATTAGCAATACAGTATGGAGTAGTAGTAGATTGTAATACTGGTAATTGATATATGCCATTTATGGTGTGATCCCATGCCAGCAATGGTTACAATGGCTAAGAAGCAGTGTTAGTTAGGTAATGGCCAAGTCTTGACGTCTTTGTCTTGCCTACTTGTCCAAACTCCGAGCAAATGAACCGACAGAAAAGAAAGAAACAGCCTGTGACCAGAAATGATAAAGTTTGCTACAAATTGCGGGTATATAGCCAGAGAACCAACCTTATCAGATGACACTACGGCAGTACACTCGTCGCTGCCGTGAAATATGGGCTACATGGTACCTATGACCTCAAAAAGGCAAGGTGTCACGCGGAATTCGTTTGCTGCTTTGCTTGTAACGTTCTTTTTATTTGGCTTGTATCATTTCTTCCATAAAAAGAAAAAAAAAAAAGTAAAAAATAATTTAGATATAGACATCTATTTTAGATTTGAGATAATTTATACGGATGTAATTAAACTAAAATTTTATAATAGTCATTTAAGATTGAATTTAGTCAATTGAATCATTAAATTATTATTATTTTTTTGCTGTGATTTATTGACTTATTCCTTTTATGATTTTTATTTTATTATTGAATTATTTTGAATTTTGTTATATGAGAATTTTAATTTTCTATTTTTATGAGTTATAGCAAAAATTTTAAACACAAAGTCAATTTAGAGTGGAAAAATTATAAAAATTTTGATTAATAAATCACAATAAAATAAAAATCAATCAGTGATATAATTAAATAAAATAAATTTTTAGTAACCACAATAGAATTTTAATTATAATTCGATTAATTACCTATTAGACAAATCTTTCTCCCATCCTAGTGCTAACAATAGAGGAGAGAACATTGTTTATATAGGCTTATCCAATTAAAAAAAATTAAATCTTTAATCAAATTTATAATTATAATTATATTTATAATTTTATTATTTACATTTTAATTTAAAAGTATTATATCAATTATATTTCAAATCAAAATTAAAAGTAAAAAAATAAATTTTATAATAATATAGCAGCCACGTAACTAAAATTATAATGATATAAGATGGCTCATTGTAGTAACATCATATAATATCAAATTATGATGCATTTATATTATTTATGTGGTTCTAATATCAACATAAAACCTATTTTTTCTAATTCTGATTTTAATTTAGAATATAATTTATATGATATTTTTAAATTAAAATATACTTAATAAAATTAAAAAACTTTATATATAATTATAAATTCAACAAAAGTTTGATTTTTTTTTTTCAGTGATTAAACCTTATGTACAAATGACAACTATTACAACTTTATGAGAAAAAAAGAGATAAGAGTATCTTTAGAAAATAATTATAAACTTTTTAAGAAATTTTTGTTGATATGACTGCCACTTACTGTCCCTTTCCTTGTTTGAGAGTTTAATTGTTCTCTCCTTGTTTGAGAGGTTGATTTCATTTTGTTTCCTGTGTTTGTCTTCTAATGGATGAATAATGGACGTAGCTATGAAAAGTTTCTCTTACGAAGGATGAAGCTAATGATTGGGTATTGGAAGGTATTCAAGAGAATGTATGAGTTAGGGATTTCACGCTATGTCTGGTGGGACACTTCCTTGTAGATCGTTCCATCAATTTCAACCTCATGAGAGATCGATTGGTTAGACTGTGGAGACAAGGAAGGGGTATGTTTGTTAAGGTCATTGAGCCTAACTTGTTTCTTTTCCATTTCTTCCATGAGGTGGATTTACGAAGAGTAATATAGGGGGGCCCTAGACCTATGATAATCATCTTCTAGTTATGCATAAACTCCAACCTAATGAAGCACCAAAGTCAATTCTTCTCAACCATGTCGATTTTTAGGTCCAAATCTATGGTTTTCGGTTAGCTATATGTTAAAGGCTATGGGTAGACATATGGGGAATTTTCTGAACACTTTTTTGGATTATGATTTGCACAATAATTTGGTAATATAAAGGGATTATATGAAAATTCAGGTGACCATTGACATCAACAAACCCTGGTCCAAGGAAAAAAGATCAAAAATTTCAAGGGAGATTGGTTCTTTGTTCATTTCAAGTATGAAAGATTAAACATGTTTTGCTTCATATGTGAAAGGTTAGATCATTTAGATCATTTTTGTGAGTAGTGGCTTTTTGTGGATGAGGCGAATATCACAAGAGAATGGGGGCAATGGCTCAAGGCTCAATCAAAATGTTATAGTTCTTTTAGAGGTGATAGGTGGTTGTGCAACAGTGAAGGTGTCAAAGAGGAGCCTCCTACTGAGTTTGGAGCCATAGAACTCGCTAAGTGAGTTAACTCAGAGATGATGAAAGTCACAATGTAAGGAAAACAACTGTGTTTGGGAGAAAAGAAAGCCACTATTCGAGCATCATAATGGGATAAGCCATAATTCGAGCATCCAAATGGGAAGCAAATTATGGTTACTGCCTTATTAGATAAGAACTTGACACAAAATTCAAATCTTGAAGATGTGGCGCTAGAATTGGAGGAGAATAAGAAGAGGCGTAGAGTAAGCCCATTAATGGAAGCCCAATCCGAATCTATGAGTGTGGATATAGATGTAACAAAAGCAACCCATACTAAGATTATCAATAACCAATGCCCCACTAGGCCTTTTTTATTGGCAGGATCTAGTTCCTAGACTTGCCAAAGCCCATAATATGCTTAAGCTAGAATTATCAGGGCTTAGGCCACCTCGTGTAATTCATGTACTTTGTAAGTTAGTTAAAACTCATTGGCCTAATGTGGTTTTCCTATTTGAGACATTAGTTCATAATAATAAAATAGAAGAGTTGAGGTTAAAAGTTGGCTTTGATGGGGTGATGTGGTTTTTTTATAGTAGATAGAGAGCGAAAAAGTAGGGGTGTTGCAGTGCTTTGGAAACTTAAAACCTCCATGATAGTTTAGAGTTTTTCTCGCAATCATATATATTTGAAGGTTGTTAATGAAGCTAGTAGAGATTGGCAGTTGACTAGGTTTTATGGAATGCTAGAGAGGGGGCGCTAAAAGGAGTATTAGGCATTTCTACAAAAGCTTTATTCAGATTCGAGTTTGTCTTTGTGTTGTATAGGCGATTTCAATGATATGCTCTATTCCTCAAATAAGAAAGGCCAAGTTGCTCACCCGGATTGGCTTTAAAAGGCTTTTCAAGACACTGTAGCATAATGTGATCTTATCAATTTACTGTTAAAAGGTTATCCTTATACTTGGGAAAGAGGAAGAGACACTCACCATAATGTTAAAGAATGAATTGACAGAGCTTTGTTCTCAATTAATTAGCTGGAACTTTTTCCCAATAATCATCTAATTAATCTTATAACCCCAATTAAAGTTAATTCTCCATTACTATTGTTGCTTGTGGTGCAAGAATGAACTGTTAAGGGCATTAAAAGGTTTCATTTTGAGAATGGGTGGTTAGCAGAGTTGGATTCACATGGTGTTAGGGAAGCTGAATGGGCAATAAATTCTACCACTATGATTGATAAGCTAAATTGTTATGCTTAAAGTTTATTGGTATAGGGGAAAGGTTTAGCCAATCACTTTAGAAATGGCATTAGGGAGTGCAATGCTAAAATAGAGAAACTTAGATCCAAGATTGATGAGGCTTCCATTCAAAGGCTTAATGATATGAAGAAATGCCTTCTTCCTTGGCTAAAGTAGGAAGAAATTTTTTAGAAGTAGCATTCAAAGGTGTTTTAATTAAAGGAAACAGATTTAAATTCAAGATTTTTCCACACCTTAGCATCGACAAGGAGGAAAACAAATTTCATTCAGGGTTTATATAATGATCATGGGGTCTGGTGTGACAATAAGGTGAAATTGAATCAAATAGCTATCAGTTACTTTACAAAGTTATTTGATGATAGTGCAAACTGTTATGATGATGTGCTTAATTGTGTATATTCAAATGTCCATGAAAGAAAATGAAATATTGTTAGCCCCATTTACTAAAGAAGAATTTAAAGTGGTAGTGACCCAAATGCACCCAGATAAGATGTCAACACCAAATGGCTTTAATCTGACCTTTTGTCAGGGGTTTTAGGATTTAGTGGGATCGGAGGATTACTATTTGTGTGTTTCATGGCTTAAACAGTTAGAGTTTCCTGAACATTTAAATGCCACCAGCGTCATTCTTATCCCTAAGTATGATAACCCTTTTGCAATAAAGGATCTAAGACCAATCACCTTTTGCAATATTGTACACAAGATTGTGTAAAAGGTTTTAGCTAATTGATTAAAGACGTTGTTGCCCTGAAGTATATCTCATACTCAATTTGCTTTTGTGTCAGGTCGATCCATTATTGATAATGTTGTTGTGGCGTTTGAGATCATTCATCATATGAATAGAAACACTAAAGGTCAATACAAGGATATGGCTTTAAAACTCGACATAAGTAAAACTTATAATCGTTTTGATTTTAGTGTTATCTTAGAAATATTGTACTTAAGTTAGTGTTTGCAAAGAAATGGATGAATATGGTGATGTTGTGTGTGACCTAAATTCCATATAGTGTGTTAATGAATGAGGACGAAGTTGGACTGGTTTTTCCAAAACCAAGAATTAAGTAGGGAGATCCACTATCTCCCTACCTTTTTCTATTATACGATGAAGGTCTTACAACTTTATTGAATAAAGCAAAACAAAGGGGTCAAATTCACGAGTGTAGAATTAGTAGAACAACCCAAGTGTTTTGCATTTATTGTTTGCAGAAGATAACTTTCTCAGTTTTAGGGCATCGGAGGATCAATGTCAAATAGTGAAGGACATTCTCTATACTCATGAAATTGACTATGGGGCAAGTAATTAATTTTACCCATTTAGACATATTATTCAATTCAAATCTTGTTGCTTCTCTAAAAGTTAAGTTTTCAAACATTTTAGGGGTTTCCTCTCTATTTAATACTAGAAGGTATTTGGGTATGCCTCCACTTATTGGTTGAAATAAAAAAAAAAAAAAGTGTCTTTAACCATCTCAAGGATAGAATTTGGAGGAGAATCCAATTGTGGAAGGGAAAATTTTATTTATGCCTATTAGAGAGGTGTTTGTCAAGGAAATAATTTAATCTATCCCCATATATTACATGAGCTCCTTTCTCTTAATAGTTACGCTTATGGATGAGATGCAATTAATGTTCAATTCATTTTGGTGGGGTTGGAAAAGCAATAGAGGCGGGTCTATTAGGTGGCTCAATTGGAAGACTCTACGTGTTAAGAAAGAATTTGGGGGAATAGGGTTTCAGGATCTTAATGGGTTCAATTTTGCCATGCTAGGGAAGGTAGGATGGAGATTAATTTCTGATCCTAGTGCTTTTTTCATCGAAATCGTCAAAGCAAAATACTATCCAAAAGGAGATTTCTTAAATGCCACCTTAGGGCAGAGTCTAAGCTTTACTTGGAAGAGCATTTTCATTTCTCAAGCATTGCTGGAAAGAAGGTATCGTTGAAAGGTTCAAGATGGGAGAGGTATCAAAGTTTGGAAAGATCCTTAGTTGAGGGATTTTCTAAATTTTAAATTAGTTTATCCATTAATTATTGGTTTGGAGAATATTAAGGTTCGTGATCTTTTATTAATAGGCAGGTGGAATGGGATGAAGAGCTTCTAAAGGAGTTGTTTTGTGATCAAGATGTTGCAAAAATTTGTAATATTCCATTATCAAGGAAGACTAAGCCAGATTGTGCCATTTGGCATTTTAGTGATAATGGCAATTATTTAGTTAAATTTGGATACTCAGTGGTCATGGATCTAAGTGGGACAATAGATTAACTGCAAATTCAAGGCAATTGGAAGAAATTGTGGCAATTGCAAATCCCTCCAAAAGTGAAGAACTTTCTTTGGAGAGCTTGTCGGGATTGCCTTCCCATGAAATTGAAGTTGTAATAAAAAGGTATTACCACTCCATGTCTTTGAGTTCTTTGTGGGCAAAATCTGAAAAATGTTTGGCATGTTTTTGTAAATTGCCCTTTTGCAATAGATTATTGGACCACAATAAACTTAATTGGTATTGCGAAGTTTATTGTGAATATTGTTGACGACTTTAAGGAGTGCTTTTTTAAATTGCTTGAAGGATTTTACTGTGTCATAGTTTATGCAATTGGTATGATTATGTGGAGTATATGGAGGCACTGAAATGATGAGTTGTGAAATGGACATCACTTGCCTATAGGTTAAACGGTTCACGTTGCAATGGAATTTTTGAATGATTGGTCAGTGGCAAGGAATTCTCCTTCTGTTATGCAATCAAGAATAACTGACGAATCGAGAGGAGTGATGTGGATAAGACCTCCACTTGGGTACCTGAAATACAATATAGATGCGATGCTCTTTCTTGGTCAAAGGAAGGTGAGGTTGGGGATGGTGCTTAGAGATGCATATGGGTCCTTTATCTGTTGTGCTTCAATGGTTATAACAGGCTTATACCAAGTGTAAGGAGTGGAGGTTATGGGTTTAAATGAAGCTCTTTTGTGGATCAAGAAATTGAGCTTGTAAAGAGTAATCTTTGAGTTGGACTCCCACGTAGTTGTGAAAGCATTGCAAGATAGAGCTTCATTGGAAAATGAGTTTGGTGATATGCTCAATGAATGTTCTAGTTTGATAATCTTTCTTATTCAGTTGTCTTTGTTAAACAACAAGCAAATGTTATAACTCGTAGATTGGCCAAGGCTACTCATTTGTATGTTGGTTTTATGGTGTGGAATGAGCCTCCTAGCCTCATCCAAGCCATATCATTATCAAATTGTTTGTCATCTTAATGAAATTTGTAGTCTACTCTAAAAAAAAACGAAGAGACATGGGAGAAGTACTGTAAGGCCTATATTAAGCATAATTGTAATTTTTAAGCCCACAAAACTTTTTGGCGAAAATCCGTTGGCAAGAGATGGGCCTCAAATTGAGATTTAAGCCCAAATACTTGTGCCACTTGTCCGACAAAGCTGTTGAATCGCATGATTGCGTTTTTTCATTTTGTTTTTTTAGAAAAAAAAATTGCATAACAATAATAAATAATTTTTGTTTTGTTTCAATGATGGAGAAGAATAACAACAAAAGTAGGCTTTGAAGAAATTCACGAGCAAAACTTGTTTGCTAGCTCTGTGTAAATCTGTACACTCAATCAATTTCCAATCACTTAAAATCTTTTTCTTTCCTTTTTTTCTAATATGATAATGATTCGAACAATTAGAATTTTGCAATGATATATATACTTTGGCTTCTATTACTTAATAATAATTAACTTGGATTATTTTCATTTGCTTAATAATATGTCTTGAAATTTTAATTTTTGTTACATTTTAATTTAACAAATTTTAAAATCTAATTACTTATGCTTCTAATAATCATTAATTTTGATTATTTTATTTATCCAATTTTGTAATTTATCAATTTTAATCTTTAATTGAATCAAATTACTACTTAATTTTTTAATTACATGATCTATTTGAATTTTTTTAATAAAATGGTATTATAAGTTAAGTATTAGTAATTACAGTGGATCTGCTTTATTGATTTGATGAAAAATAAATGATTAGATTTTACTTTACCCTCCAATTGGATAACATTTTGTTGAGATTGTAACTGGGAAGACAATTGGATTAAATTTTTTACCATCATTTTATGGGTTATAACTTTGATTTTTACGGGAAAATCAACATAATAATGTCAGCAATGCTTGAGAGTTGTGGCGGTAGTCGTTGATAATGATATAGTAATTTAATATAATTGTCCTGAGGTGAATGTTTTTTTTTTTTTAGTAATCATAATTAACATAACATATGGAAAATTAATTAGTCTTTTACTATCACATCATAGTTAAAAATCCTATTATTGTTGGTTCACAATAACCATATGAATCTATATTTGAAATTTACATCATATAATGATACATATTTAATTCAAAAAGAGGTAGCAACATTATTTTGAACACAATAGGTAGTAACTTTCATATCGACTTTTTTAGATATATTATGTTATTATTATTGTCATCTTAAATAGCATTATATTGTTAGATCATATATGTAATTAGCGAAATAACACTTTATCAATCAATTATAATAGATAAGATTAGAGTCTCTAGTGTGTTTTTAGAGAGATTATTGATCATATAAGAGTTGATAATCATTATAAAATCTATGATGCGATGACAATCACCCAACTATTAAAAGTATGAATTAAAATATGATGCTATTTTTATTATCATCCCTTAAAAAGTTTAATGCTTTTAGAAACTCAAATGTTAAAAACAGATTATTACTATTATTTTGACCTATTTGAATTTTATCCATGATCGAAATTAGGTTGATTATTATTTTTTTTTGTTTTATGAAACGCATGCTTTTCTTAAAAAAATGAAATTGAACAATGTAGTGTTCTCCAAAATCAAATATTATGTTTTAAATAAATAGCTTTTCCATCTAAAGTTGTTACAAGTCAATTAACCTAATTATTATTACTATGGATAGAATTAAAATTAATAATACTTGAATTAGAATATGATAGTCAATTTTTAAGACATTGGAATATAATTATAAAAAAAATTGAAAATATTTAAAATTTTTTAAAAATATAAAGAGAGTGCGTCTCTCGCGCAATCTCACCAACAATATCTAACTGATATTTAGAATCTTCAACAGTCAGATTGGGTTCCTCTTAAATATTTTGCATATAAATTTTTTACACAACAAAGATTCTTCATTCTACTTTTATTAGTTTGTGTCCACTATGGTCTGATCGGCTGAAATTGGAGATCTAATCTGGCCAATGGAAGGTAAAAAGTCATTTTCTTTTAATGATATTTTGTTAGGTATCTCTTGATCCGTCCAAGAAATGTATCCTCTATAAAGTAGTTTTATCATCATGCAATATCTAGTCAGATCATGCATGGTGGAAGTCAGTGTATCAATCATTTTATACCTAACAGATCAATTTTCATATGATTGGATATAAAATTATTTTATGTGCAAGTAAAATTTACTAAAATAATATTTAATTCAAATAATATTTAAGAAAGGAAATAACAATTATCTTTTGATCCGTCCAAGAAATGTATCCTCTATAAAATAGTTTTATCATCATGCAATATCTAGTCAGATCATGCATGGTGGAAGTCATAGTGTATCAATCATTTAATACCTAACAGATCAATTTTAATATGATTTGATATAAAATTATTTTATGTGCAAGTAAAATTTACTAAAATAATATATTTATCAACTAATAAAATTTCATATTTATACTAAATATAGAAATCTGTTTTGAGCAAATAAATTTAATAAGATAAAAATAATTATAAATATTAATTAAAATAATATTTAAGAAATAAATATTTAATTTTTAGAATATTATTTATAATTTCTGAAATTAAAACTAGGTCCATGCGATAAAGTAGTAAAAGTACGAGATAATGTTTTTGAAAATCGGATCAGAGTTTGGACTGATTGGCTGGTTGATTTTCGATTCGGTTCGTTTGAACGGTTCAACCAATGAATTTTGATAATGTATTTATTTAATTTTTTTAGAAAATATATAAAATAATATTTAAAATTTTTTAAAATTTTTCATAAAATAAAATAATTTTATATTAAATTAATTTGATTTGATTTTTAATTTTGAGTAATTTTTTCAATTTTAATTAATTTTTTTAGTTGTCATCAATTTTTTAATTGTCTAATTTTATAGAATAAATTGGATCGGTTCGTTAACCGATTTTTTAGTTTAAGTTCCGTGTGGGACACATTGAAAAAAAAAATTGACCTATGTAACATGTGGGATGGTCTGTCGATCTGTTTCCAGATGGGGACACATGGTAATAAACTAGGAAGGAAGCTCTACTACGTCGTTCACTGAGCTATCTTGCTCCTTATATGATTGACTTCAACGATTGATTAAAAACGTAATCCTAATCCAACCAATCCTAGACCTGATCGCTCCATATCCTGTTAACCTTGTGCAAAACTATGGCTCCTATTTCTAACCGCCACTTTAGTTCCAAACTCATGACTTAAAACTCGCTGTTCAGGTGAGTAAGAAATTGCTTCGTTCGTCTTGTTAGTCATTGGTACACATTCCTTTTGCAATTAGCTATAATGGGTCGACTTTAGATTTTAGATTCAGATTAAAAGGATATACCTTAACACAATCATGTTATATTTGGCCGTCTTTACTGTTTTGTTGTCTGTTTCAACCTTTATTTGATTCTAAACAGCATTTTTTTTAATCTGGAGATTTTCCATGTCTGTTTGAACTAGAATGAGGTGCAACTCAGAATTTTCAACTGGAATGCCTTTGAATTGGCACTCTGCTCCAGCTAATTGAATTGTTATTGAACATGTATTGGAGAATTGAAAATTTTAAAGGGTGAGGCTGATAGCTGTAGCTTTAAAGATGATTGAATCCTATGTTTTCTTCCAATAAAATGCTTTGCGAACAGGAAAATTTCTAAAAGCTTAAGGAGACTAATATCATTTTCTGGACTAAAATTTCCATGTTAATTTTGGATTGTCAATTTGTTATCTCTTGTTTAGTTAAGCTTTTATAGATAAATTTTCTGCTTTTGTAGTAATCTCCTAATGCCTATTGTTTGACCACCATCTGCAGACTTTGGTTACTGTTTATTGAATATTTCTTCAGGCCCCTTTTAAGTTCCTTAACTTATAATTTGATACCTGGAACTTTCAGGGCCAAATCTTGAATCAGTTTTCTTTGTGGCTAGAAAATGTTGTGGAATCAACAGCAGTTCTACTGGATAATATTTTAATAATCTGGCAGTCCAGTACAGGAATAAGAGATCAACCTTGTTAAGGTGCAAAAATGGTTTTGGCTTCTGTCCCAAAAGTAGTTCTAGGTTCAACTGCCTTCGTAATCTTTTGGATACTGGCAGTTTTCCCTGCTATTCCTTTTCTACCTGTTGGGAGAACTGCAGGGTCCCTACTGGGAGCTATGCTTATGGTCCTCTTTCAAGTCTTGACCCCAGATCAAGCATATGATGCAATTGATCTTTCCATTCTTGGTCTTCTCTTTGGAACAATGGTTGTCAGTGTTTATCTTGAGAGAGCAGATATGTTCAAATACTTGGGTAAGTTGCTCACGTGGAAAAGCAAGGGAGCCAAGGACTTACTTTGTCGAATTTGCCTTATTTCTGCCATTTCGAGTGCTCTTTTTACCAATGACACCTCTTGTGTGGTCTTGACTGAATTTGTACTGAAAGTAGCAAGGCAGCATAATCTCCCTCCTCATCCTTTCCTAGTTGCCCTTGCCTCAAGTGCAAATATTGGGTCTTCTGCTACTCCAATTGGCAACCCTCAAAACCTGGTTATAGCAGTTCAGAGTGATATTTCTTTTGGGAGATTTCTTTTTGGAATTCTCCCTGCAATGCTTGTGGGAATTGTCGTGAATATTACTATTCTAATGTGCATGTACTGGAGGTTGTTAACTTCCACTCAGAAAGATGAAGAAGATGCTACTGCAGAAGTTGTTGTAGTTGAGGATGTCAATTCTCATCAATTTTCACCTGCTACTATGTCACATTTAACATCTTTAAATTCTCAAGAATTGAACACTAGGCTGGAGTCCTTGAACATGCAGAACCCTCCTCACACGAACTGTCACATGAACTATGGCGAGTCTATAGTTCTTAGAAGCCGAATATGTTTGACTGAGAATTCTGTCGGTTCAAATGAGTCTGCAAGGAATTCAAATGCATCAAAAGATGCATCAGCTGATGGGTCTGCTGAGATTAGAGATGACACTGTTCCTTCAAATAGGTTTGCACCAATGGATCGGTTAAGAGATGCAGCTTCAGAAAAATTGTCAGGAGAAAAGGAAGATTTTTCTATGAAATGGAAAAGGATTCTGTGGAAACCATGCGTATATCTCATTACCATAGGCATGTTGGTTGCTTTGCTTATGGGTCTGAATATGTCATGGACTGCAATTACTGCTGCACTGGCTCTTATTGTCCTTGACTTCAAGGATGCTTGGCCGAGTCTTGAAAAGGTAAAATCTATGACGATACCCTCTATTTGTTTTTTGTTACTAGTAAATTTTTTGTAGTTAATACCATATGGTATTAGAAATTTTGTTGCTTTCTGAAGAATGCTAAATAGTTCATTTCTCTGCATCAACCAGGTATCCTATTCGCTTTTGATTTTCTTTTGTGGAATGTTTATCACGGTCAACGGCTTTAACAAAACAGGAATTCCAAGTGCTTTGTGGGACGTTATGGAGCCTCATGCACAAATAAATAGTGCTGCTGGGACAGCAGTTCTTGCTGTTGTCATACTTGTCCTGTCAAACTTGGCCTCAAATGTACCAACTGGTATGTTGGATACTTATTTGTTTGGAGTAAAATTCATGGTTCTGAATCTTCATTGTGAAATTTAATACCTTCTTCTCTAATTCTATTTCTGTAGCATATTTCAAGCAGTTTGAACCTGGCTCAATTATCTGAACTTTCAGTATCAGATGTTTCTATACCCAAAAGCATAGGAAACCTCAACTAAGTTCAGAATTTTAAATTTTAAATTTTGGCAGTTCATTTCTTGTAATCATAATTTTAATGGGTCCCTTGCTTTAAGATATCAAACATTTACCGATAAATTTTTCTGGAAAAGTGTAAAGCCAAGGAGGGCTGGTTGGATGGTGGTATCTTCACTGTCAAACTGATCATTCCCTAGCTTGCAGGAGATAAACTCCTCTAAAAGCTTATTTAAGAATCTAATAATTAACTCATGACCGAGTTAATTGACAAGAATAAGGCCCTCAAGAGTCAAGATGTTGTGGAACTGTTTAATAACTAATTTATGAATTAATAACCGCACATTCTTGAGCTGTAATAGTGATGCCACTTTGAACCTGCTTTTCTTTTGCCTTGTGAGCCTTGTGGAGTACTTTTGAGCCTGGATTTTTGTGGCAAAGTGCACTCCTGTCCTGCAACATTCTGGTCTTTATCTATGGTTTGGAGAATTTCTGGGAAGATTATCTCCTTTAGTGAATGCATGTCTGAAATTTTTTTTTCTTTCTCAACTTCCTTCAAGCTGTACATGAAGTACGCAAGCTAAATTAACAGAGGTGTATACTGGATTTGCCATGTTTTAAAAAAGATTACTTGTGTAACCTGTGCAGTATATATATCGTCTCATTAAAAAAAAAAAAAAACCTTGTTACAAACCATCATGCATCATTCTATTATACACTAGCTGAATTTTTACTTGCTCGCACTTTGTTTGTCTATATCGTTCCAGTTCTCTTGCTTGGAGGACGGGTAGCAGCATCAGCGGCTGCGATCTCTGCAGCTGATGAGAAGAGGGCATGGCTTGTTTTAGCTTGGGTAAGTACCATAGCTGGGAACCTCTCGCTACTGGGATCAGCTGCTAACTTGATAGTGTGTGAGCAAGCTCGACGGGCTCCACAATTTGGGTACAACTTAACTTTCTGGAAGCATCTTAAATTTGGAGTTCCTTCTACTCTTATAATTACCGCTGTTGGCTTGGCACTCATTAGATGATACCAACGGAACATTTAATGTATAAAATTTCTCTTTCAAGGTCACAAAATCTGTGGGTTGTGTTTACTAATTATTTCTGTGAATAATGTGATCCATGAAAGCATCAATTCAGCTCTCATGTGGATCCTGTATTTTTCTTGAAAGTTCAAACCCGAGGTTTTGTCAGTTGTTGGGATTTGGCAGCTTGTACAAAGCAAACGAATCTTCAGAATGCTTTGTGGCTGGGTTCAACTGATTTATAAATAGTAAGGGAAAAAGAACATTTGAATTTATTTCTTCTAAACAGCAGTCGAGAAAATTATTTTAAAATTTAATTTCCTGTACTAGGAATTAAATTGCTTGCCTTAGCAGAGATAAGGAAATTGTAAAATAAAAACCAGCTCTCTCCTTGTACTGTTGTACGCTGAAATACAGATGTAAATTGTGACAGTCGAAAATTTTCCTGGTCTTTTTTGGAATAGCAAGCATTTGCTTATTTGCTGCTCTGCAATTAATTGAGACAATGGTTGCATCTGGGTGTTCTTAGATTCATGTACATTTAAAAGCCTTACAAGTTAAATATTGGGAACTTTCAAGGTAGAGAAAAAGGATAATAGGCATCAAAATAGCTTATACTATTATGGCATGTTTGGTTATGGGAAATAAAATCATATTTTAAGATAAATGTTCTAAGATTTTAATATTTTTGTTTGATATATCCATATAATAGGAAAATAATGGAAAATTTTTAGTTTTTGAAATCACATTCTTAAATTTTAAAATAAATTAAGGTACCAAACATGAAAATAAAATTAGAATCTTATTCTATTTTTATTTTTTAATGTACCAAACATGCCTTTATGGTATTTTGATGTGTAACACAGTTGTTTGAGTTCTTTAACCACGCTAATTTTATTGGTGGTGATAGCCTTCACTGTTACGTTTCTTTACCTACTACTGTGTGTATTGGGGGGGGTCTATTCCATCTTTCTTGTTATTTTTGGACAATGCGATTAATGGTGATCTTTCTGTCTTTATAACTCCAAGCAGATAGAACCTTACCTTGAATGTGGTTGCGAACTAGTTAATGAAAACTACCCATTTAAGCACATTGAGAGCTTTCTCCTGTGGTGGAACTTTTATTTTAGTTCTGAGGCTGTAGAATACTTTTTTTACGAAACATAATACCATTAGTCTTGAAGCTAATTAAGCTTCCAAGAAAATGGCAATGGCTTTAATAAAAATAGTTCTGGGCTAATTTGCCTTCGCAATATTCTGATTTCTAGCAGTTTTTCCCTGCAGGGTCTCGCGGCTGCCAACATGACTGTTTGTGAGCAGGATCACCGTTCCCCCACCCTTGGTTTTGATTTATTTTTTTGGACCCATCACAAATTTTGTGTCCGTTCCACTAATATGATAACTGTTATTGGCTTGCCGCCCCTCGTTAGTTAGATTGTTCGTGCCTTTTTATTTTATGTGGTTGAGAATATTGCATGTTTAATATACTTAAAATTGATTATTTTAAGTGAGATTTTTTTTAGTACTTTAAGCAACCATATTGATGTGAGTAGTGCGTTTTTAAGATTGTTTAATAAAAGATTGAGTGAGTGTGAGTTGATTTTAAATAAAACAAAATTATATCGTGCAAGTATCATCTTGAACAATAAATTATATTTTTATAAGGAATAAGGGTCTCAAATTTGAATCATCTTACTAACTATTACAATAAGAAATTTTTAAAAGTGAAGAGTTACCCATGTAACTCGTATGCTGATTCTGCCCCTTGGCCTCCCATGAAAAAAAAAAAAAACCTTCATTTAGAAAAAAAAAAAATGCCTTTGGAAAAAAAAAAAAAAAGGGAAGAAAAACTGCCTCAGCAGACTGCAATGCCGATATTGGAGAAGAAAGAAACACTTGCCAGTATTGGGTCTCTACTAGTAGGGCCGGGCCAATGAAAGCCCAGTTTGATATTTGAAGAGAGTGACCCTGTGCATTGGCCGGCCCATATATAAAGTGTTATTCCATAAAAGGACTACAGAACGAAGCAAGAAATCTAATCATCAATATGCATATATAGAGAGAGAGAAACCTCTATAATTAATAGAATCTATTGTCAAATTTTTTATTAATTAGTAGAGGTTATTTATTTGTAAAAATCTATACATACTTATTCAATTATTTAATTTTATTATTTATTATTGTGAGTTATAATAAATTTATATACATTTTTAAGAAAATATAGTTGTAAAGATAATTTATATTTTTAACGAAAAATTAAATACAAGAGATATGAAAAGACTTATTCTATATTTGTTTATTAATAAATTTCTCTACATAACCTTTCAAATCCTACCCATATCGTAGTATATAAAGTATTACAAGACATACAGTTTAAGATTAAAATAAGTAAAAATAAACAAAATATTTTAGATAAAATGATTTTGTAAGAAATATTGATTATGCTAATTAATATTCTTAGCAGTTTTTTTAGTATTTTGTATTAATTATTACATAGTATAAATATTAATTTATGTACATGAAATGCAATCAATTTTTTTAAAATTTATTAAATTTTAGAGGTTATTAATTAGTGAGTGGGTTTATAATATATATATATATATATATATATATATATATATATATATAGATATATATATATATATCTATATATCTTTGTAAATAAAAATATATTGATCCAAAAGTTTGTGTGGAGGAAAATATATA
>CATIWR010017653.1:0-14779 GCA_949677035.1 Omphalea diandra | reverse complement strand
ATCCTTTGCTCTGCTTGGGCTAATCCAAGTGTAACTCCTTATTGCATGAATGCTCCAATTACATCCTTAAACTTCTTTAGCCTTCCATTTATGATTGGGCCTTAGAGTTGAAGTGGATCCTTTGCTCTAGCCTTGGCTGTTTGCATCAGAGGATCAGAGTTAGAAGTTCTAAGTTTAACCATTATTGTATTTTTAAAGGCATTATCATTGTTTTCCATAGATGTTTGCATTATGTATTATGAATTAATATGCAAATGTATTGAATGTTAAAATTTGAGTTTTTATGTCCTGAACTATTAGATTCTCCACATTTAAATTAAGAATTGATTATATGAAACTATTTGGTGACGAGAAAAATTTAAATGAAATTAATGAATAATGATTGTTTATTATGAATGATGATGATGATAATGCTAATGGTTAATAACAATTATGATGTTAGAGAAAGGTTTAGACCCACCCCTTGATTTTGAGATATTAACTTAATGGGAGAATTTTTTTAAGAAAACTAAATGTTTTTATGAAAAGAAATGAAAAGAAAAATGGACTACTATTTAACAATTTGCCCAATAATGAAATGAAAGAAATTATTTTTAACTAATATTTTAAAAATATTTAAGGTTAAATATAGCTTTCCCCTAACTCTCATTAGTTTATTTCGAAGAATTCAAGATGGTGAATAATGTCAATTATGATTTATGACAAATAATGTTAAGGTTTAGGTGTCAGATTGCACAGTAAAAGAAATGGATTATGCCTTTCCATGCTATGAAATTATGCTTGCTATAGGTTTCGATGGCCTTAAGGCTCCCCAATCTCTAGCGTTAGTTTGATTCAAAATTTGGATCATGATATAAATATCTTGAAGATCTATTAAAAAGATTTCAAATGAAAATTTGTTAGTCAATTTTAAGTCTATTAGCTTTAAATGAAAAATTACAACTAGATGATTGTACTCCAAGAGTTAATTCAAATATGTTTAGAAGTTTGGTTGGTTTATTGATTTACCTCACAAATACAAGGTCAAATATTGTTTATGTAGTCAATTTAATTTCAAGATTCATGCATGACCCGATCAAGTCACATTATGCAGCATTTAAAAGTCTTTCATATTATTAGCAAGGAATAAGAAATTTTAGCATCAGTTATGCAAAACAAAAGAAGAATGGGATTATTAGATCTACAAATAATGATTGGGTAGTTTTGTTGATGATCAAAAAAGTACTTTGGGACATATTTTTTATATGGATTCAAATATACTTCAAAGAAATAAAAGACTAGTACTTTCATTAGCAAAAACAAAGTATATATCTAGCATAAATGTCGCATGTGAAGCAATTTAGCTAAGAAGAAGTTTAGTATGTTTGCATTAGAGACTAAGTAATCATACAACTATCTATTATGACAATATGTCTATAATTGATATGGTGAAGAATTTAGTATTCTATAGAAGTACTAAACATATCAAGCTACAACATCTTTTCATTAAGAAATTAGTGGAAAAAGGAGAAATTCAGTTTTAGTTTGTTACATAAGAACATACAGCAAACATTTTTACTAAAACAATCATAGGTGAAAAATTCAAGCAATTGAGAAGGTATGCAAGACTTTCAAATTAAAAAGTGGTGCTAAAAAATAATTTGTAATTCTATATTCTAGAAATATCATACTTAAATATTTATTATACAAGTAATGCACAGTAGGCTTATTAGATTTTTGACTCATGAAGATGCAAGTAACTTAGAACAAATTATATGATGGTTGTGAAGAAATGGTATTTTTGTAGCCTTAGCAAATCTTTAGAAGATCTTATTTGAGATCACATATAATAATATTAAATAGAAAGAAGCTATTTTTGATAGGTGTAATTTTTACACATATATTTGAATATAAATTAGCGGTATTTCTTATTCTTATAGCGTTTTTATTTTGGGAATAGTTTATGTTCTTTTTATTTCTTATTTTTGAAGGCAAAACTAAAAAGGAGCTAAAATTAAGCTTTCCAATAGTGTTGCATGGCTAAGATTGAGATTATGTGTTGACCAAGTAGTAGTAGGCATATCATAATCACATGAATCGCATGGGCTACATCATGGTCTATGATATGGGCCATACTAATCATCAATAAAAAAAATTTTAATGATATTTTAGTTCACTTTTAAAAAGGACACATCCACCTCATGCTAAAAGACCTATTGCAGGAGAGCAATTTTTGAGAGAGAAAAACGGATCTAAACCTCTATGTCAAATTAAGAGACGAACATGTGAAGATTAAAGAAGCTTATCTCTTAGGTGTTTATTGATTTAGAATGGCAAGACCTTTTCTTTGAAAAGCTCTTCTATTTTGAGATTAATGGATTCTTTTTTTGTTTGCTTTCTCTCTTTTCCTATGTTGAACTAAACTTTTAATTTTAGGGACAAGAGTGAAAACCCAGTGCTTATTTCATGACTACATAAAGAGACTTTGGTTTAAATTATTGGTAGAAATCTTGATTTAATATGTTTGAGCTTGATTATTTTATATGTATGATGGCCACATATGTGCTTGAGACCACGAAAGTAGGCTTAGTCTTTTAGAGATATGAAAGGATTAGTCATGGAACTTAATAAATTTTTATTGGATTTTGTGACCATGAAATTAGGCATAATTTCAATAAGAACAGACTTAATATTGCATGAAAGAGAGTATAAAAAAAAATTAGAAAAATCCATCTTTAAGAACAACCTAAGAACAATTAAGCCAAATCCCCTAGTATTGTGATAAACCTAAAATTCTTAAAAATCATTTTTCATAAGAGCTTTTTTTAATTCATTTTAGTTTTGTTTAATTATTTTTGCTATTTTCAATTTGTGCTTATTTTTCTTTAATATTTTGATTTGCTAGATAATAGAAAAATTAAGAATTTATTGATATTTGTGTGGATCTGTCCTCGTGGAAGTAATCTTAATTTATCATTAAATTACTTGATCAATTTGTGCACTTACAAGAGTTACATATGCAACAACTTGTCAAAGTCATCACCTCTGATTGACTTATCATTCAAGCCATTCATTATGCAATTCCCTCAATAGAAGAATGCTCGTTTGTGGTTTACTTTTTCTTTCTTTTTCCTTGTATATAACGTATTATGTAATTCTTGTACACAAATTTTGTTAACTTCAAAAATTTAAAAAGATTAATTAAAGTTAATTTTATTTGGCTAATTTTCATCTTGAAAATTATATAATTAATAAATTCAAATTTGTTAAGTAAAAGGGCAAATCAATTTGACAAAATTATGAATCATATACCAAAATGATATGATTTTATAGAATTTTATTTCATTTAATGTGATTTAATTATGAAAAATGATGCGATGGAGCGAGAGAAGGACCACCATGGATGATGATGGTGATGAATCAAAATGGTGGACAACAGCAGCCTATTATTCTTAGATTGTTTTTTGTTCTCTTTCTTATTTATGGATAGGGAAAGAGATTTCTTAGAGAGAGAGAGAATGAGGTATTGCTGTTTATGGTCGCAGAAAGATGGAGATTAGGAGTCTATAATATATGACGGAGATAGTTTGTGGATATGCTTGGTTGCGTTTTTAATTTTTAAAATTTTTTGACTGCGTGCCTTCCATACTCCAATACTATATAAGCAAGATTAAAGGTTCAATTAGCCCAAATATTTTAGATTTATAAGGTCCTTTCAAAAAAGTCCGATGATGAAATAGGCCCTTTATTCAAATTATCTAAGTAACACTGAACCAAATAAAATTATTTAATGATGAAATAGGCCCTTTATTCAAATTATCTAAGTAACACTGAACCAAATAAAATTATTTGTTATCAATGCTAAATATTTTCAAATAATCAATCTAAAACCAAACCCAATTACTCTTATTTCATACATAAGAAATCAACTCTTTTTCAATAAATTTTTTATGCATCACCTGAATTCTATATGGACTGTAACTAAACTCTGCCTTTAACGTACCAACAAATCTAAACTAATTTAGATGAATTATATTTTAGGATTTATTTAAATGAATTTCATCTTCATTCATACCAAGCATTGCACATCCAGTTCTTCAAGGGATAGGTTAAAGATCCAACAAATGTACAACACGAAATACTTAGATCGTTTACCATGTCTAATCAAACAAAAAAGTCGTATTCAAAAGTGGGCTTTTATCATATTGCATGCATGATACACATAATTATCCACTTAAATGTAAAATGTTGCTGCCCCTCCAAGCACACGAGTTAGAATTGAATGCCTGAAATACTTTTGCTTTCCTTTGTCTGAACTGTAGGTGTTGTTGACCCCCGAAGAAAATGATAACAGAAGGCCTTGCACAATGCTTTTTTATATCCCAGCAAGGTGGAAGACCGCAAAACAACACAAACGTGTTGACATTCCCATTGTTGTCTGCTGCTATTCAAGGACTGCAAAGATTCTTGAGATCCTCTTCTTTGGCATACCAACTTGGTATTATCTTCGAAACATGGGGATGGAGGTCCTTGTACGAATTTCTAATTGTCCCTTCCGCAACTCCAGTGGCTACTGAAATATCTGATCCACATCAATTTAAAAGAAATTCACACCCAAATATGTAAAATTGGGCCCCAGTCAGAAATATAAATACTAAGTTAGTATCGATATAGTAGAGTAAAATAAAATAATCATGTCAATTAGAAATTATCTAGCTGCATTCAGCACAAAAAACAAAGATAAAAACAAGAAACTATTCGTCTCGGGGAAAATAAAGTCAAAAGACCAAACCTTTGAGAGCCTTCTTGTCGTCTGAAAGCTGAGATATAATATAAATGACAGCAGCTGCAATTGATATAGGGCTCCTCCTGCAAGCATCATAATCAAAAACAAAACGTCAAAAAGAAAACAGTAAAGTATATGCACATGCAAATAAAGCAGAGAATCATGATTAATATACTGCATCCTTGTACATGGTAAGCTTTTGCAAACATAGCTGCAACAACCGCTCTCTCCTTTCCTTTATGATCAAGGAAAATTTCCTATGTTAAAATCTCTACTGATTCACCATTTCAATTGTATGGGTGCTGCGGAAGTAATGAAAAAAATGTTATGTAATTGCACCAGCCGCTCATTTTCACTTCTATAGAAAAGGTAATAAGCTTCTAGCGTTTGCAATCCATAGCAAAATGGTACCAATGCTTCTCTTCTCCTAGGCTGCCTGCACATCTTATTCGCAGAGAAAAGGCAGCAAGCGGTTCTTCATTTAATAGAGTTAACAGACACCAGACGTTGACCAATTCTTGTTTCATCTAGCCGTTTCTTTTGATTTAAATATTGCTTAGAATCCTAGACTAATAGAAATAAAGAAAATAAAATGCAGAAGATCAGACAGTGCACAAAAACAGACACTACAAAAATTATGCTAAAGTTAGTAAAATAGTAACCCCTCCCCAAAAACCATCTAACAAAGACACTTCTTTGAGGCCCAAAAGGCATAACAAGCCTAAAATAAAGCCCAGAAAATCACTTAATTATACAAAAATTAGTAAAATATTAATACACCTCTTACCATGTAACAAAGACACTTCTTTGAGCCCCAAAGGCATAATAAACCCAAGATAAAGCGAAGAAAATCACTTAAAAGACAAAAACTGATTTTGAAAACTCTCCTTTATTCTTACCCAATAACAGAACTAAAATAAGCTACTTGCCATCCTTCACATGATTATATAAGGTTTGTCTAATTTGAGGAAACAATAGATTTTTTAAATCAATTACCCTTCTAGTATGTCAGGCAGCTTGGACATATATTTCTATCCAAGATTTGTTTTAAAGACAAATTTGAGACAATTGAACCAATGAGACTGGTACAAAATGGAGAAACTTGGTGATTCACTGCAGAAAGAATGGAGCGTTTAGTATGAATGAACTAGTACTATAAAGTGGACGCTAATCTCTATCTAAGTAGCAAAGTGCCAGAGCAACTGGCTTCACCTTCTCAACTTAGGCAGATGTCAAAAATGAAATGGTAATAGACAGTACATTTTCAAGAAAATACTAGACATCGTGATGTTGGAGAGCTATTAACTAGGCTATGAACAGTAACCGTGAACAGTAATATGAACAGCCTCGTTGAACAGTGTTTATAAACAGTAACATTAACAGTGGTAGCGAATATTAATGAAGATTGCATAAAGAAATTTGAGGGTTTGGCAATCACAGCCAAAGTTCCAAGGGACTCAGATCCACGGGAATTCAATTGAGTTGCATAATAGCAATAGTTGCAAGAAAACTTTTATTGATTGAACTCCCAAAACTCATTAGAAGCCTAGATATTTTATAGGAAAACTATAAGGCCTATACTTATTTAATCATTTAACAATCTGAATACATAAAACAAGATCTATCCTAATCCTTTAAGGATTTAATTTCATAAAGCAAATAAAGACTAATATTATCCTCTAAACCAATAAGGATTTAGCGTAAGGCTCAACAATAAAATTAGAGACTCCTACAAACATAAACACAACTTCTCCTATAAGAACAGAAAATTACGATAATGCCCTTATTAAAGTTCTGCATAAGACTACTAAAATTTAACAAACTTCCCAATCAAACTCAACCTCTTTATCATCCAAGATGTTTGAAATAAATGCTTGTGCATTAGAACCCTTTTTGGCACATTGTTTATAAACATGTTACCGTGCTCCATTTCTTCCCGGCTTGGAAAAATTTAATCCTGAGTTGAAAGCAATAAAATCCACCATAAAGACCAAGATCAAGGTTTTTTAACTCCTCTTCAGTTATCCAAGTGCAATTAGATTGTCAAAGACCCACCCATTTAATGAGAAATTTTTGATAACCACCTCCTCCAATAGAAACTACTTGATAATTAACAATATCTTCTATGTGTTTCTTTAAGTGAGGTATAGGAGAGAGACAAGCTACAACATCACCATTAGGATCTTCAATATTAAAAATATTGCTTATATCCATGTCACCATCAAGCTCAATCACATAAGCATTTGAGCTAATTTCCTTCAAAATCTTGGAAAGCTTTTTGTAAGCACATTTGAGAAATTGTTCGGAGTTAATGCATACTATAACCATGTCACTTCATGAAATTCAGCAAACTTGTGCCACAAATCAGCCTTTGTTTTGTATCCTTCATCATTTATGGCAATTTTTCCATGAATCTCATCATGCATATCAGGAATGCGTATGCCAAAAGCATCAGCATCAAAACTAGAACGACTTTTAATAGGCAAAGGAACAAAAGGAACAAAAGGAACAAAAGCAATTGGTTTTCAAGGAAGTATCCCAATTGCAATCTCAAAAGGACCATGCCCAATACTACGATTGATAGAACAATTTTAGGCAAACTCAGCAATAGCAAGAATTTGATCCCAATTACAAACATCATAACCAAGATGATTTCCCAAACTTCTATTAATAACTTTGGTTTGTCCATCAATCTATGGGTGGAATGATAAAGAAAATTTCAGCTTTGTATTTAAAATTCTCCACAAAGATTTCCAAAAATAAAGCATAAACTCGTATTCTTGAAGTCAAACAACTTCCTTAAAGAAAAGCTTAGCAATATGAAAAGTACCAACAATTCTTAAACAAGGAATAAAATGAGTCATCTTTGGATAACGATCAACCGCCACAAGACCCCTGAAATCCATACTAATATCTTGCCAAAAAGCATGGGGAACGGCTAATACAGTATAAAAACCTGTATTTTGCTTCTTACTCTTGCATATTTGACAAATCCGACACCTAGCAACAACTTTAGCAACATATTTTTTCAAGCTAGTCTAATAAAACCTATTCTCCACCATAGATTATTGATTCCAAGATGACCTGTTGCCCCACCATAATGTAAATATTGAATTACCTCTTCATGTAAAGAAGTACTAGACACACATAAACGTGTTCCTCAAAAGAGATATCCATCAAGGAAACAAAAAGTAAAAGTACAATAATAAGCATGCTGCCCAGCCAAAAAAAATCTGCATAAATTACGCTGAAATCTTTGCAAGTTGAATAACCTTTTTCGAGCAATTCAGAGGACACAACATGAACAACCATGGAACTGAGGATTAGTATCACTCAGCTAAGTGCATCAACTATCTTATTCTCAATTCCAGCCTTATGTTTGATTGCAAAGGAATACTAGCATCACTCAGCTAAGTGCATCAATTATCTTATTCTCGATTCCAGCCTTATGTTTGATTACAAATGAATAATCTTGCAAGAAAGCAACCCATTTCCCTTGACGATTATTCAACTACTATGGGAGTTGATAATTTGAGAGCTTCATGATCGGAATACAAAACAAACTCCTTAGAAATTAAATAATGATGCCAATGTCGAAGAGGTTGAATAATAGCACAGAATTTTTTGTCATAGGTTGAGCGATTCTGCTTTGCTTCATTTAGTTTTTCATTAAAATAAGCAATAGGATGGTCTTCTTAACTTACTAGTCCATCAATACCAACTTGAGAAGTATCACAAGCAACTTCAAATATCTTAGAAAAATCGGGCAGTTGCATAATAGGAAATTTTGGTTCATAAATTTCATGAAAGTACTATGAACATTTGAGAGCCTAAATGGCATGACAAGCTACTCATAAAGACCATCTCTAGTATTAAAAGCAATCTTCCATTCATCATCTTGTTTAACTCTTATTTGATGATATCCACTCATCAAATCTATCTTTGACAAGATAATAGAACCAACCATTGCATCCAACATGTCATCAAGACAAGGAATAGAAAACATGTACTTGACAATTATTTTGTTAATGGCTTGACTATCAACACACATACGCCAATTACCATCATTTTTTGACATAAGTGAAACTAGAATAGCACAAGGACTCGAGCTTTTACAAATAAATCCCTTTGAAAGTAGTTCATCTACTTGCCTTTTAAACTTTTCATGTTCACTTAGATTCATACAATAAGCTGATAGATTTGGCAATTGAGACCCTAAAATGATATCAATAGCATATTATCAGGCATAAAAGAGGTAGCTCATTAGGCAATTTTTCTCGTATGATCAGAAAAATCATATAGCAAATTACTCATTTTTTAAGGTGTTTTAGAGATAGGAATAGCAGCTGATTCTTCAAATTTTTTTTTTGCCACAACTACAAAGATAACATCAGATTTATGACTTTCTATTACAAATTGCTTCGTTATTAGGATATGGAGATGCTTCTTTTGATTTTCATTAGCAATTTTAGTTTAAATTGTCCTTTTCTTTCCATACTTCTTTATATCAAGCAAACTCATAGGTTTCAAAATAAAACTCTCCTTCCCAATAAAAAAGAACAAGTATTTTCTTTCCCATTATAATTCCAATCTCAATCATAAAGCCATGGTCAACCAAGAAGAATATGAGTTACTTGCATAGGAACATCACAAAGTATAGAATCACTATAACCACCACATTTAAAAGTGATAAACAATGACTAGTTACTAGAATAGTTGAGTTACCAATCCAAGCCATCTTATTTGGATGTGGATGTGGTTCAGTTGAAAGCTTTAAGTGTTTAACTGTAGATGTTGATACAACACTCATGCAACTACCATCATCAATAATAAGCTTCTTTGCTTGATCAACACAACAAACTAACATTTAAAAGATTGAGGGCGGCCAATCCTCTTCTTCCACTTTAGCGTTGCTAAAATGTGTCTAGCAATAGAAAGCAGAGTAGTATCAATACCTTCATCTAAAAGATCACCTTCAACATATTATCCATAATCACTTGAATGGTCTTCTTCAAATGTTTCTCTTTCCTTTTGATCTATATGCAGATTTTGCTTCTTTGGGCATTGATATCCCAAATGCCCAACCCAACACAACTAAACCATACAATACCTTTAAACTTAGCATTGGAGACATTAGATAAAGATGGTTTTGAATTATTGAAGCAACTTACAAGTTTGGGAATCATATCCAAGGGAATTGAGTCACAATTCTAGAACAATAATTGCAAGAAAACTTTTATTGATTGAACTCCCAAAACTCATTACAAGCCTAGATATTTATAGGAAAATTAAAAGACCTAGAGGATTTAAATACAAAAAATAAGACTTATCCTAATCATTTAAAGACTTGAATTCATAAAGCAAATAAAGACTAATACTATCCTAAATCAACAAGGATTTAAACTAAGACTCAACAATAAAATTAGATACTCTCAAAAATACAATGACAAATTCTCCAAAAAAAAATTATGATAATCGCCTTACTAAAATTCCTAGATAAGACTACTTTAGTAGACTTCTCAATCAACCTCAGCCTCCTTACCATCCAACATGTTTCAAATAAGTGCTTGTGCATTAGAACCCCTTTTAGCATGTTGTTTGTAAACATGTTGCCATACTCCATCATATCAAAAGAATAGTTTATGAAATATGCCTAACCTTGAAACAAAACAACACTAACCAAACATTGGTGAAGGATGATGCACAATGTTTCCCAAGAACTTGAAAAGCTTACATAAAACTAAAGTAAAGAATTCAAATTAAAAAAAAATTCTTTTTACATCCTTCTTAAAGATCATATCAGCTTCATTCTTAACCCTCCTTACTACAAAAGACATTTCACTTCATACTTCCATATGCCCCTTGAAGGCTTTTGTAGTAAAATCTAAGCCATCTCAATTACAAATGACTAGGAAAGCTAATAAGCTATCAATTTCATATCATCTTAATGCAAAAAATTCTTCCAACTATTTACTCCTACATATTAACAAAAACTACTAGTTTACAGACCATGAATCACTACAAACCATCTGATAAATTATTTCAGCTTTCAAAGGTTATTCAACTTCCTTCTCTAATTAATTAAAATGAACAAAAAAAAAAAAAGAGGCACCAAAACTTTCCTTCATATGAAGAAAATAATAACAACTGGAATATCATGAGTACCTTATGTCAAACTCTTCTGACTTCTGTACAGCCTCTTGGGCAGCTTTCATTGCTTGGTTATTCATACCAAGATTGGAACAAAAACGCCTCTATATAATAATTTAGGGCAAATA
Organism: Omphalea diandra; assembly: GCA_949677035.1. Classification (NCBI taxonomy): domain Eukaryota; kingdom Viridiplantae; phylum Streptophyta; class Magnoliopsida; order Malpighiales; family Euphorbiaceae; genus Omphalea; species Omphalea diandra. Next base: position 3,736 of record CATIWR010017653.1, on the reverse strand, counting down.
TTAATGTTATATAGCACTATTAAGTAATTAAAAACAAAGAAATACAAATTCTCCAACAATGTGAAACATTTGTGTATAATGAATAGCAAAGCTGTCTGCAATCAAGTTTTTCAGGAGAGAGAGAGAGAGAGAACCCACCATAAAATCACCAGCATGTATTGTTCCCATCTCCACTGACTGACCTGTCTCCAATCCCAGCTGTTTCACTATGTATTCTTTTGCTCGGCCAATTTCCTTCTTTGTGGCTCCATTGGCAACAGAGCAAATTTCTAGTTGAAATCCACATGTTCAGGGAAGCTTAAACACATACAAAAGACAAATCAGGAAGCATCCAGATGTTAAAAGTAACTTAGGCTGTACCCTTTACAGTTCGAGGCTTGTCTTCTTGTCGACAAGCAATGTAGAGGCAAGCAGCCAATAAAGCATCCTGATTCCTTCCTCTACTGGACTTTTGATCTTCTACCTTTTTATAGATCTCATTAGCCCGGTCCTTCAATTCATGACAAATTCATTGCCATAGAAATAAAACCATCATTGCAAGAAATCAATCCTCAAAATCATTAGAACAACAAAACTAATAACAGAAAACAACCAGCAAGAAGACATCAAAATTAGAACTTCTAATATATTACAAAGGTGTAGCCAAAGTTTCAAATAACAGAATTGATTACAGTTGCAGCATACCGGACTGTATTTCAAACTAGAAAAAGAATACACCAAATTATAGTTTGAAATATATTTGACTATATATTCACATATCAGTACTTCCAACTCCTAAAGTAGATTCTAATAAAACACTGGTTATAAGAAGACAAAAGTGTTTCCAATCCCATCCCATCCTACTTCTTTTGTTATCCTTCTCCATCATGGAAGAGATTGCAAGGCAATTTTATAGTTTTGATAGCTTTCTTTAAAGCAAATTTTAGATGTCTATCTAATGTAACCATCCAAAGCAAACCTAAAAATCTACTTCAACTTCAAGGCCTAATAACAAGAAGACTCAAAAAGTTCAAAGATACAATTGAAGCATTTATGCAACAAGAAATAACAATTGTGCTAGCTCAATAAGAGTAAAGGATTCGTAAGGTCTAATTACATGAAGGTGGAAGCTTGAACTCTTCAAAGAGAGCTCTTAAATTAATCTAATGGAGCTCAACATATAAAGAGGCTCATGACCCTTAACATTTAGCCAAGACATTCATTTGGAGGACCATTTCGTGTGAACAAGAAAGATTGGTAAAAAAGTCAAAGATCTTATAAGATTTTACTTGGTTGGCAAGATTTTTCTATTCTTCTTAGGATTTTTTCATTAGGCCGAATTCTCCTTCTATTCTATTTAGGAATTTTTGCTATTTACTTATGTAAAAAAATTTCCTTTATAGCTAGGAGAATATCTCGATGTTTCCTTTAGTTTTCCTATTTAGTTTATGATTATTTCTTCCTTAAAAAATTAGGAAGCTATATTCGGCAAAGGCATGTAAGGCTTAAATAAGAAGTGTTTTCTTAGGGTTTTCTTAAAGATTTGTAAATGTTATAAATAGCGTCTCATATTCGGTCAATGAGGGATTCAATGAATAATATTCCTTTTTAGCAAATTTGCTTATAAGATAAAATTTTCTTCGAGTTCTTAATAATACTTAATGAGATTGTTGAGTGTTTAATTACAAACTTGTTTAATCTAGCTCTTAAATTACTTAGTTAATTTAAAATTGAGATTAACACACTAAAATTTTTATAATTTAGGTTGCTAGAAATAAATTTTCCAAAGGTCTAATTAAAATTTAAGGATTTATCTTATTTTGATCTTTGAATTAAAACTTAGGACTTATGTTCAACATACAGGTAAAGATTCAAATCACCCTCACTTGTATCATTTGGTATTTGAGGCTGATTAATTCAAGATCAAATGTATCATTCATTTTTGTTCAAGCATTGTTCTTTCTTGTTCTTGCTTTGTTCTTCATTGAAATCGCATTCTTCCCCTTCTTTGCTCCATTCAGCCCTGTTGATTTCTTCCATCCAAATTTGTTTGTTTCCATTGTTTCATCATTCATTAGTCTTGTTTCATCATTCATAAATCCTATTGTTGAAACTTAAAATCAAATTCTATCAAAATTGCATACTTTTGCAAAAATACCTTAAATTAAGAAATTTTACAAAATCTTTAATTTTGTGTTTTCCATCCATTCTAATTTGTGTTTCTTCATCAATTAACTCTTCTTGTGTACTTAATTACAGATTTGAAGTGTTTGATTCAAGAAATTTCTTAAAATTTGGAAAGACTTAATTACCAAAAAAATCTTGAACTTTAATGTGTTTTTCAAATCTATCTCAAACTTTATTTTTTAACAAAAAATGCACAAACTTTAATTTTTTTCAAATCTATACTCAAACCAATATTTAATTATTAAAAAATAGATAAAAGATCATTTTGATCTTAGAATTTTTCTAAAAAGTTTTGTTAGACCTAAAAAAGAGAAAATGCCTAAAAATTATATCAAATATTGTTTAACTAAAAATTTAACCAAATTGAATTTAATATATTTATGCTAAATAACTGAAACATAATTTATTCAAATAAATAATTTATAATAAACTTTTATTATAAAATATCATAAATTCATAATTCAAAGCGAAAACTTACACCATAAATTTTTTAAAATAATATAATAATAAATAATTATTGCCTTTTTTATATACACATTATACAGCTAAAACTTATTTTTTACAAAAAATTAAATAATATCTTTATATTGATTAGTCAAATATAGATTTACTAAAAATATATAATAGTTAAATATAAAAAATTCAAAAATAGAAATTAAATAAAAAATATATAAAATCTTATTTATTGTTGTTTTTATAATAATATAGACTTTATTTTTAAAAATATTTTTTAGTATAAAATACTCTTTTTTTTGTTTTATAAGTATATTATATAATATAAATATTTAACCCACATTAATTTTTTAGGACCCATTAATCTATTATAAAATTTAATCAATTTAAACTCAATCAATTATTTATTCTCGAAATTTAAATATAATAAATTAACTTTATATTTTATATAAAAATATTTTGTCTGATTTTTTCTATTAAATAAAAATTAAATATTTAATCATTACGCACTTGTACTACTTTTATCTTCTATTTATATGCCTAAATTTTTATTATTTGCATGATATAATTATTATTATTTAAGATATTTTAACTAATTTCTTTACTTGCAAAAATAATTATTTGTCTATCATTATAAATAAATATACAATACTTAATTAATAATTTTAATTTTAAAATATATTATATATTTAACCTTAAAAATTTTCTAAATTTATCACTGATTATATATGTATACTTGTACGATTAATTTATTTTTTAATCTATTATATATTTAAATAAATTAACATTTACCTATTTTATATTTTTAATAAATTTATTTTTCCCTTTAGAAGTGTCTCATCAATATAAATAGATAATTTGATAATTTGTAATAAATAAGTTTTAGCTATAAATATGTATATAAAAAATGATAACTATTTATTATTGCATTTTTTTTTGTAAAAAGTTATTATTATCTACTTTTTTATTTTGAATTATAAATTAATGATATTCTAAAATAAAATTTTATAATAAATTATTTATTTAAATAAGCTATATTTCAATTGCTTAATATATATATATATATATATATATATATATATATATATATATATATATATATATATATATATATATA
>CATIWR010017650.1:0-10297 GCA_949677035.1 Omphalea diandra | reverse complement strand
TTGAATCTTTATAACTTAGGTTGCTAGAAACAAGTTTTCTAGAGGTCTAATTGGGATTTGAAGATCAAAACTCCAATACTTGTTTTGATAGATCTGGGCAACTATTCTCAAGCATACGGGTAAGGAATCTAATCCAACCTTATTCGTATCATTTATCAACAAACCTTTTTTGCCTTTCTTGAGCAGCTTGCAAATATCTTCTGACTACTTGGATTTTGGCCATTGTATCCTATACCATCTCTGGACCTTCTAATTGTCTCATCCCTTCAATATCCCAACAAATTGGGCTTCTACATTTCTTGCCATATAAAGCTTCATATGGTGCCATACCAATACTGGAGTGATAGCTATTATTATATGTGAATTCCATTAATGGCAAATGATCATCCCAATTGCCTTTGAATTATAACACACAAGCTCGCATTATATCCTCTAATGTCTGAATAGTCCTATTCGATTGACCATCAGTCTGTAGGTGAAAAATAGTGCTAAAATTCAAATGAGTATCCAAGGCTGTTTGTAAGCTACTCTAAAAATAAGAAGTGAATTGAGGATCTCTATCTGACATAATAGAAAAATGAATGCCATATAATCTCACAATCTCAGCAACATATATTATAGCTAGTCTATGAAGTGAATCTATTTGTCGTATAGGCAAGAAGTGTGCAGAGTTTTATGAGTCTATCTACAATAACCCATACAACATTATGCCTTTTTTGTGTTTGAGGCAAACCAATAACAAAATCCATTGAAATTTTCTCCCATTTCCATACGAGAATAGATAAAGGATGCAACTTACCTGCTAGTGCTTGATGTTTTGCCTGATTTGTTGGCAGATTAAAAATCTCGATATAAACTTAGCTATATCTTTCTTCATTGTTGACCACAAAAACTGTGACCGCAAGTTTCTATACATTTTTGTACTTCTAGGGTGGATAGCATATGGTGCATTATGTGCCTCTTGCATAATCTCTGATCTCAAACCATCAACATCTAGTACATAGACTCGACTACACATCGCTATCATCCCATCATCTCTAATCGAAAAATTAGTCTTCTTTCCTTCTTGTATCTTCTGTAGCATTTTTTGCAAATATGGATCCTTCATCTGAACTTCTCTAATTTTGTCATCAATCATAGATATTAACTGAAGAGTAACCATTAAAAGTGTCACATTCTCAATCTCAAATTTTACATTTAAAGCACAAAGATTAACTAAGGATGTCAAATTATAACCAACCATACCGGCAAAAACATCTAAGGCTTTTCGGCTTAAAGCATTAGTAATAACATTAGCCTTACCTAGATGATAATCAATAGTGCAATCATAGTCCTTCAATAATTCCATCTATCGTCTCTGCCTTAGGTTCAATTCTCTATGGGTTGGAATATATTTCAAGCTTGATTTATCATAATCTAAAATATCTCTCCATACAAGTAATGCCTCTAAATTTTCAGGGCATGGACAATGGTTGCCAACTCCAAGTCATGTGTAGGATAATTCAGCTCATGAAGCCTTAGCTGTTGAGAAGCATAAGTTATAACTTTTCCATGTTGCATCAATATACAACCTAACCCCCATCTTGATGCATCAGTGTACACCACCTATCCACCAATTATTGATGGTAATGTCAATATCAATGTCGTAGTCAATCTCTTGTTTAGCTCCTCAAAACTTTGGTGACATTGATCATCCCATTTAAATGCTACATTCTTATGTAATAATTTTGTCAATGACTTGGCAATAATGGAGAATCCTTCCACAAATTATCTATAATAACTAGCCAGCCCAAGAAAACTATGCACCTCTGATACATTTTCGGGTGGATCCCACTCCAAAATGGCTTTCACCTTAGTTGGATTAGATTCAACACCATGTCTAGACACAATATGCCCTAAAAAGACCATTTGTTCCATCCAAAAGTCACATTTGTTCAATTTGGTGTGTAACTATTTTTCCTTTAAGATATGCAATACAATTCTTAGATGTTGCTCATGCTCCTCATGATTTTGTGAGTATATGAGAATGTCATCAATGAACACAATCATGAATTAATTAAGATATTATTAGAAGGTACGATTCATTAATGCCATAAATGTTGTTGGTGCATTAGTTAACTCAAAAGGCATAACAAGAAACTCATAGTGACCATAACTAGTACGAAAAGCAATTTTTGGAATGTTTGGCTTAGCAACTGTCAACTGCCAATACTCAGATCTCAAATCAATTTTTAAAGATATAGTTGCCCCTCGAAGTTGGTTAAGCAAATCGTCAATTCTCGGTAAGGGATATTTATTCTTTATTATTGCTCGATTCAGTTACCTATAGTCAATACACAATCGCATACTCCCATCCTTTTTCTTCATAAATAACACTATGGCCCCCAAGGAAATGTACTAGGTCAAATGAAACCTTTTTGTAACAACTATTCTAATTATTTCTTTAATTCTTGCAATTTCACTGCTACCATTCGATATGGTGCAATAGAAATATATGCCACTCTTGGCAAGGTCTTAATATTAAAATCAACTTCTCTATGTGGTGGCAAACCCAGTAAATCATCAAGAAATACTTCTGGAAATTCTTCATTATAGGAATATTTTCCAAACACAAACTACTAACACTAATGTCCACCACACTTGCTAGAAATGCATCACAACCTTCTTTGATTAGTTGAAAATCATGAATAGTTGAGATTAAGCAAGTTGGAATAATTTTGCACTCCCCAATAAATATAACTCTTAATTGTTCTGAAGATCTGATCATCAATTCTTTAGTATGACAATCTAAAACTGCATGATGTTTTTCTAACCAGACCATCCCCAAAATAACATCAAATTCCTTAAAGTTTATCAATATTAAATCTGCAGTCAATACGACACCACACACTAGCACAAGACAAGTTCTAAATACTTTGTTTACAATCACATTACCTCTAGCAGACATCAAAACATCTAAATCATATTCTAAGGATTCAACTATAACATGCACCCATGATGCAAATTCTAAAGACATAAATAAATATATGTATACTAGGTCTATCAAAACATAAACATCTACATTACAAATAGAAATTCTACCATAAACAACTTCAAGAGCTGTTGGAGCCTCTTGATGAGTGATACCATAAACTCTAGCTTGTGGTTGAGTATGGGCTGCATGTCCACCACTAAAACCTGAAGTTGGTTCACCATGTCTTCCTCTACCCCTACCTCGCCCTCTGTTTCTGCTCGTGTTATGAAAATTCTCCCTAACACTACTTTGCCTAAGTATAAGAGATTCCCCTATAATCAAACTTGCCATTGGACAATCTCTACTCATGTGGCCTGACTATCTACAATTATAACAAGTAAGCCTTTTTAGGTCCCCCAACACTTTCCAAAATGAGTTCTTCCATAATTATTGCAAATTGGGGCTATAGCTCGACCCAGTGTGCCCATAGGTCCTCTCCTACCCTATGAGCCTTCAAAACTTCCATAGCTACCTCTACCCGGTGCCACAGACACTAATCTACTAGGATGATTCTGGCTTATGCTTCTTTGATTACCAATAACTCCTTGAAATCCTGATCCCCTAGATGATGTGAAACCATCTCTTTTTATTGCTCTATTTGGTTCTCCACTCCACCTTTTGTAATTTATCTTCCTTCTTACCTCAATTGCATTCTTCTACTGGATCACCTCCTCAGCTCGAATAGCTACTGCTAATAATGTAGTATAATTGGTTGCCTTAACTGATAATCAATCTCGAATTTCTAACCTTAGTCCCCTCTCAAATTTTTGGCACTTTAATTCCTCTGTAGCTACATACTCTCGGGCATATCTTGAAAGTTTAACAAATCATACTTCATAGTTTGCCACTGTCATATCATTTTGCTGTAATTGGAAAAACTCCATCTTCATTTTATCTAAGTTTACTGTTGGTGTGTATTTGTTTGCAAACTCCCTTAGAAAATCACCCCATGTCAAAGTCATCAGTTGGGCAATGCTACTTGGAATCATCTCCCACCAATCTAACACTTTCTTTTGAAGCAATGATACTACATACTTTAGATTTTGCTCTAGGGCACATTCAAGCCTATTCAAGATTCTCTCAGTTCTTCTAAACCACTCTTCAGTCTCAGCAGGATCTGTAGTGCCCTTAAAGTCAATTGCCCCTTGCTTCCTCAATCTATCATAATCCTTGTCTATGACAGGTCCTGCATATGCTTGTGTTACAAGTCTCTGCATCACCTCAACAAACTGCATGATATTTAGGTTTACATCCATAACTGAAATATTTCTTAACATCTCAAGATTCTCTGTAACATGGCCAACATGCTCACGTGCATGAACAAACTCATCTCTAATCTCTGGGTCAGCATGAACTCTATCAGGTGCATCCATACACCTATATGCCAATGCATGCAAGTATTAACACAATGCAAATATCATATATATCACATTCATTTTACACATGTCTACATAATCATTTACCAGCTCTGATACCACTAAAATGTGACCTCCCATTTACTAATAATTCCTAAAGTAGGTGCATTAACTCATTCATAAAACATGGAATAGTAAAGTGACATAACATCATTAAAATCCTCTTATTCTATCCATTTTCATTAAAAGACCTTATTTTAGTTATTATTATATTTTTTTCTTTGCACTATGTATCTTGTTTGACAACATAGTAACTATTTACAACAAAGTATACATGGCTATACAAACTAGAATACTAATTGACTGCATACTGGCCTAACCTCTATTTGATTGCTATACATCAACTTCAAAATGCAAACCAGATGCAATCTTTAGTCTACTCTTCATGAAAGAAAATTTAATGCAGAAGAGTGAGTTTGCATACTCAGTAAGTAAATGCATAATGATACTTCAATCTCAAATAACATAACAACATTTAAATATAAATAACTCGTTATCATATCCATGCATGAATTAAAGAGTTTTTACTCATAAATGCCACACAAGATATCAAAAGTTATTGTCACATAGGCTGTCATAAAGTGTTGCCACATAGGCTATAGATATCACTGCCACAAAGGCTTCCATTTTTGGTTGCCACACAAGCTTTAGATATCATTGCCATACAAGATATCGAATATTATTACCACATAGGCTGTTATATATTATTACCACACAAATTGTTGAATATTATTGCCATACAAGCTGTTATATATTATTGCCACTCAAACTATTCAATGTTATTGCCACATAGGTTGTTATATATCATTGCCACACAGGCTATGAATATTGTTGTTTGCCTAACAACATCAAATATTACAACTATAAATCCAATAAAATTTCAGTAATATAACGACAAATAACAATGCTCATAACTTTGGTAGCTCATATCACCACATACTCGCATTTCCAAGTCATAATTTATAAATGTCTCATGAAAATAAATAAATCAAGAGTATAACCATCTTTTTATCAATGTATTCATCAATTTCATCTCATTAAACAACATTTCATTCCATTTAGTATATATATTCATGGCTTTTAGCTAATCACATGTATAGTATCATTAGTTATTTACTTATCGCCTCCTTTAAGCTTATTAGGCCATGGATGGTCCCAGCTTATTCCCACTATTATCTTAAATGCCTTGAGGACCTATTTCAATACACCAAATAAATCGATGATGATAAAATAAGATTTTCATCTTGTTATACAAATATGCTCTAGTAAAATATCATGAACTTGATAGGTTGTTTCTGTAATTACTTTAATCACTAATCCAAATGACTAATTCTTTTTTTTTTTAGTTAAACTAGACATATATGGGTACACCATATCCAAAATTTAGTCTAAAATATATACTAGATAATTTATGGTCAATTTTATGAATTGCCCTATTTCAATGTGATCTCAGTATGAGCAGATCTTACATTATTAGATATATCTCAAATCTTACAAACCAATCACAAAAATTATTGACCAGAAGTTAGTGAACACATAAAGGAACATTTTTCATGTTTTACTCATTGTCTAATTCAGTCTATAAAGTCACCAAAACAAATAACCAATCTCAGGGTGACCAGATTTTCAACATGTTGACAATCAGTCATAATAAAGGAGAAATATCTCAACAACCATTTTAAATTTGGCAAACACATTTTACAGGCATGTATTTAATACATAAATATAAAACTTTCAAGTTTTATACATCACCAAATTCCAAATCTATGGTCATCAAATTCTTAGAAAACATAATCAAATGACTGATGAGGTTTCATTCCGGTATAGGGTCAGTCAGTTAATGAGCCATATCTCTTTCTACATAACAAATTTATCGGGGATATAACACTACAAATTACATGTTTTACACTTTGCCAAAATTAGAACCTAAGGTCATCAAAATATAAGAAAACATAAAGACTTAGGTGATTTTGGTTGGTTGTGAACTAGCCCTAATGAAGGAGCCATAACTCCTCACATACACCAAATCAAGCAAAACTGTTTCATATGAATTTATATATGGCATAAAGCTATAAGTTTCATATTTTTCACTTTCCCTAATTCCTATTATAGGGTTATGAAATCGTGGGTAGAAAATTATGCTCTAACAATAAAACCAACACAATCAGCTCTTGTTCTGTTGAATTTCAACTTTTATCCAAGAGTTCTACTCCAAATACTCCATAATTCTTACTAACTATGCATGAGTAACATGTCATTAAGGGTTAATTTCATATGAGAAGAAGATAAATTAGCTTACCTATTTTGCCAAAACTAGAAAACCTTAGGATTCCTTTTTAGGCAGCTAACTCTTCTCTCTCTCCTTCTTCTTCTTCTTCTTCTTCTTCTTCTTCTTCTTCTTCTTCTTCTTCTTCTTCCTTCCTTCCTTCCTTCCTTCCTTCCTTCCTTCCTTCCTGTCTTTCTTCCTTAGCTCTCTCTTTCTTCTATTGTACCTCATGTCTAAACTCTATATTTTGATCCTAAAGGGTAAAAAATTCCATTTGTAAACCTATTATAATGAGACAAAATCATGGTGTTGCATTTCTATTAGTTGGAAGTTCACTTTTCCTCTTTTAGTCCCTTTTTTTCACTCCTTAAGCACCTCCATCCATCTCTTAATCCCTAGATGCTCCTTATACTTTTAAAGAAGCTCTATAACACCATTATTTATGATGTTATAACATGCACACAACATAAGATAATTTTTCATGCAACTATACAAACATTACATATACATTCAAGTGTCCTAAATGCAATGGTGCAAGTGTCATTGTCGTGCTTATCTAATTCACATGTCTAAACAATCATTTATCTAATGCATATATTCAAATATAATGTACTTAAAATCCATATAATTTGGGTTGAGCATGTTACAGGCTAAGGTTTTAATGTATTTGGCCACTAAAGTTCTTAGATCATGTTTGGTTTTTATTGAAATTTCAGATTATAATTAAGAATAGATGATGCTAGGTGGAGAGATAATGAATGGAACATTAACTCCAATTTGGAATTTAAAAAGGGAGAAAAGTTGGGCAAAAGTGATCAAGTAGGGATCTCCAAAAGCCCTAAAGATAAGACCATACTCAGCTGGCTTAAATTTTGCTCTCCAACTAAGAGTGACGATACACATGAATTCTTGTACGATTTCTTCATAGCTCAGTTCTTCTCAAAAAATGAATTCATTCCAACCAAGGTTGGAGAGAATTGCTTGAATTTCTCCCTTGATGTATAGAGTTTCAAAAAGGAAGGACGAAGGTAGCTAGTTAGAATGGATGATCTTTTTGGTGTTAGCCTTGTATCTCTCATTCTCTTCTTTTGTGATTCCCTTCATGAGATAAGGAAGATGAGGACCATGAGGTTAAGTAACACCTTTCCCTTTTACTACTCTAGTGAATTTCTTAGGTGCCATGAGAATAAAGGAAAAGAGAACGTATGTGAGAGGTTGAAAAGAGATGAGATGAAAGGTATGAGAAATAAAATGATAAAAGAGGAATAAATAGGTGTGAATAAGGCTTAAATAGGTAGAGAATGTGAGGAAAATGATTGTAAAATAGTAAAAAAGCATTGAATAAGGAAGAAGCACTGACTGATTGTTAAATCAATCAATGCCTAACTGTTACAAAAAATTAGGGTCGTTATACGCCTATTGAGACTGCTATTTATGAAAATTTTAAGTAACGATCGAGAATTCCTTGGAAAGAGAGAAATCAATGGGCTACATATTTGAAATTTGAAAATTTTTATGGTTGCTATCATAGATCGCAACAACATATTGACAAAAGTTGAAATGTTAAAGGAGACTTATAAGTAACTTTTGTGAATTGTGAATCATAGTCGCGAATTACAAGGCATTTTTGAAAAAACACGAAAGAAATATTAGCCCAAAACTTGATGTGATCGACATGATATAATGATGATTAATTCAAATAACTTGGCATTGAAAAGTATAATTGCATAATGAATTAAAACATATACAACATTCAACACAACAAATTAACATGTAATCACTAATCCTATCAAATAATGAATTAATATTGACAAGCATAATGAAGTGCATAGAGTAAGATCAATTTTCACCCTAGGGAACTTCTATCTAGCATCCCTAATTCCCTCTTGATAAAGATCATTCTTTCTCCATTGTAGGGTTTAGTGATAATATCCACAAGTTGGTAATTAGTGTCAATAAATTCGAACACCGCATTACCATTTTGGACATGATCTTTTAGAAAATGATATATAATATCAATATTCTTGCTTCTTGAATGTTGGATGGGATTCTTAAAAAGATTTATTGCACTTGTGTTGTCAGATTTGATGGGAATGTGATTAATCTTTGTCATAATCCTTGAGTTGTTGTTTCATCCAAAGAACTTGGGTGCAACAATAATCTGACACCATATATTTCGTTTTAGTGGTGGATAAGACAACCGAAACTTGTTTCTTGCTAAATCATGAATTGCCAAGTTTTGAAAGTCCTTTTCCTATCCATCAAACTACAGGCATAATTTGTATCTGAATATCTAAGAAGACTAAAAGATAAATTTATAAGATACCAAAGTCTCAAATGCAATATGCCATGCAAATATTTAAAAATTCTTTTAATGACATTCATATGAGATTCCTTAGGACAAGATTGGAATTTAGTACATAAGCAAACACTAACCATGACATTGGGTTTAGATGTGGTAAGATAGAGAAGAGAGATAATCATACCTCTATAATTATTTTCTTTAATAGGCTTACCCAATTCATCCTTGTCTAGCTTGATCATTGCAATGATTCAGGTTTTTGCTACTTTGCATCCATCCATGCCAAACTTATTGACTAAAAGAAATGAACTAAGCCTTTCTTACTAAACTTTTGGAGCTTATTTTAAACCACATAAGGCTTTAGTTAGTTTGAAAACATGATTTGGAGAAACATAAGACTCAAAACCTGAAGGTTGTTCAACATAAACTTCCTTCTTAATGAAACCATTAAGAAATACACTTTTCATATCCATTTGAAAAGCTTAAAATCCATATGACAAGCAAATGTTGAAAGAATCCTAATGGCCTCTAATCTTACTATAGGGGTAAAGGTTTCATCATAATCAATGTCTTTAACTTGGTTGTAACCCTTTGCAACCAATATAGCTTTGTTCCTTGTAACAATGCCTTGCTCATCTAACTTATTCCTAAATACCCATTTGCATCCCACAACTAGTTATTCCTTAGGCCTAGGAATAAGTTACCAAACTTTGTTTCTCTTAAATTGGTTGAGTTCCTTTTGCATAACAATCACCCAACTCTTATCATTAAGAGATTTTGGCTCAATTTGAGAAATAAATGCAAGATTATTATCTAAGGCATATACTTCAGCTATAGTACTTACTCCCTTAGATGTCTCACTAATGATAAGATCTCTTGGGTGATTCTTGTAGTTTCTACAATCATTTGGTAGTTCTTGAGCTTGGTTTTACTCTTGTTGTGGTTGAGGTTCTTCAACTTCTTAGGATGGCTTATTATCTTTAAGATTAATCACAAATTCTTTTGGTGTTGAATTAAGCTCTAACTTCTAAAAGTCACCTACGAGATTATCAACGAAAGAACCTTTTCCAATATCAAGTTTGCTATATTCATCAAGTATAATATTCATAGACTCTTCAACCAATATTATCCTTTTATTAAACACCTTATAGGATGTTAGTTGATACGAACAAGGTTGGATTAGATTCCTTACCCGTATGCTTGAGAATAGTTGCCCAGATCTATCAAAACAAGTATTGAAGTTTTGATCTTCAAATCCCAACTAGACCTCTAGAAAACTTGTTTCTAGCAACCTAAGTTAT
>CATIWR010017637.1:0-12049 GCA_949677035.1 Omphalea diandra | reverse complement strand
TATATTTTTAAGATCTCATCATAAGAAAAAGAAGAGCGAAGAAATGTTCCTAAAGTCTCAAAGACTCAATCACTCTAATGTCATTAATAACCATTAGATTTAGAAGTGACAAATAGATCGAACGGACTGAAAAAAAAATATAAATATTATATATTAATAAAATAATAGAAGTAGTAATTATATAATATTACTTTCTTATTTACTATTTAATTTTTAATTAGAACCTATTTAATTCCTATTCCTATTTAATTAGAAATTCCATTTATATTTTTTATTTTATATATTATATTAATATATTAAATAATATAATTATATATTTATAATATTTTATAAGATTATTTTTAAATCAAATCATTTTTTTTTTTTTTGGGGATCGGCTCACGATTTATGTCATGTTTTGATAAAATATTGAGGGCAGTAAGAATTTTGGATTTCTTTTTTCTTTCTTATATATAATTTTCTTTTATTTTCTAATGATTGAATTAGTTTATAGTTTTGTCTACTTTTCATAAAAAAAAGTTTCCACAAATAATTTGTACCGGTGGAAGAAAAAAAAAAAAAAATTACACGCTGACCTCGTCGGCAGTGGCTAGCTTCCAAATTGGCCCACCGTATTCAAGTCTGCCTCCAGCATTGTTGACGAGATAAAGCGAGACTTGACTTCCATTGTTGATTCACATTGGTAGAACTGATGGCCGAGTAGCTGACATGCCCAGCAGTTTGATCCCGACGGGATTGTCTTTTGTAACTGTTCGCTTCAAACCTCGCTATTAGCAGATGCAGCCTTTCAGCCCTGACTAATAAAAATGATTTGATATAAATATATTTTATACAATTATTTTTTATTTAAATCAGAGATGCCAATTCATGCACTCTTTTTTTCATTCTTTTAAATAGCTATAGAGGCGTCAATTCCTAAAAGAAATAGGGAATAATTTAATAAAATCAAAATTAAAAAAATATTTTAATATAATATATAAAAATAAGAAAAGAGTAAATGTAGTTCTAAAAATGACGGATAAAAAGAAACGAAGCAAATATCATATTTATAAAATTAATTGAAAAGAAAACTAAGCAAAATAACTCTGTTTTATATTTTATTTTTTTGGGTATCATATATTACAATTTTTTTTTATCAATCATATACATCACACGTACATATGAATGTTAGAAATTTTACATAATGAAAATATAATATGATAAAATATTGAAGAAAATAAGAAGTTTGGATTTCTTTTTCGTTCTTTTATATATAATTTTTTTTTATTTTATCATATGATTGAATTAAAACAGTGAATTTATTAATTTTAACTACTCTTAGAAAAATATCTTTCATAAATAAGTTGAAAGAATGGAAGAAAATAACACCAATTGACCTTATCAACCAATAAAAATTCATTTTTTGAACGTAAAGCAATCGATTACCAAGTTTCTATAATCTTTTTTTTTTTTGGGCTACTGTCTCCGGAGCGGACACCGACGTCTGTGTGGTCAGCTGGAAAATTGGCCCATAATAATATTTAAGTCTGCCTCTTAAGTGCTAGTTGGTAAGAAAGTTGACACGTAACTTTTTGTGTGTGGTTTTTCTTTTTATCAAACGTTGGGCAGGAAATTTACAAGGAGTGATGTGATGCGTGAACTTATCGTTTCAGCAAATTTAAAATGGAAAATATTGAAAGAGAGAAGCCATTTTGTGTCACATTTGATCATTTAAAAAAAATTTGATCAAATATTAAGTAAATTTTACATTTGATAGTATTGAATTATATATTATCATTTATTTTTTTATGATTATGTATAAACTTTAATATAGTCAAATACGGCACTAATAATATTTCTACATTTTTTGTTATTATATTTATTTTTTAGAAAAAATGTGAGTGTAATTGCTGATCATTTGAAAGGGCTTATTAGAGGAATCTATAGGTAATATTTTTAGAAAGGCTTATTTAGGATAACTGCAAGAGGTTTCAAAGAAAAAAAAAAGGACAACTCGTGGCTTATTTAGGATATACCTTTTATCTTATGATTGCAATGTATATAATTTATTGATTGCTCTTTTATTTTTTGGGACCAAGGCATAGCAAACACACCCCAAAAGTTTCAAATGGTGGGCTGATGGATTGACTCCACTCCAAGCTTCAATTGGAGTCTTTACCTTTGCAGGTTTAGTAGGAAGCCTATTCAACAAATAGACTTTGTTATTGACAGCCTAAGCCCAAACTTGCTTGGGCATTTTCTTCTCAAACAACAGGCATCTTGACATCTCTATGATTGTTCTGTTCTTTCTTCCACTCACCCCATTTTGTTGGGGGGTGAATATGACACAATGAGCTGGTGATGAATTCTAACTTCCTTCCAAAATTTGTTGAACTTGTCTGAAGTGTAGTTGGTGCCATTTAATCTTAGCACCTTGATTGAGCATCCACTATGGTTTTCAACCAAAGCTTTAAATTTCTGAAACACTTCATTTTTCTGTTTTAAAAACATACCCAACTCATTCTTGAAAATCATCAATAAAAAGTATGAAATACTTGCTGCCATTCAAGTTGGCTCTCATGCTAAATTTGTGGAAAATGGTAGCTTAGATTGTTTACCATATCAGCGCACTTCACATATGTCATCTACAACATTTTACTGTGCATGTATTTTAAAGTATTAAAGTTGAAATGGCCAGAACTCATATGCCAAAGATGTGATTCATCAAGTGCAGTGAAGCATGCTTGCATATGAGAATTTTTCCAATCCAAAGTAAAGCTTCTTTCTTGCGTATTGACAGGGATGAGTTCATTGCCATATGGATCAATAGTTGTGCATGATTCATTAAAAAAATTTTCAAAACGTAATTTTAAAGATTGAAATGATGTAATTTGCTCAAAAAGTGATGTACATCACAACCAAAACTTGTGTATTTAAATTATTGGAACATTTTCTATCGGATCACAGTTCATAAATATCAAAACACCGTTTTGTAAATTTTCGAAATTACCAAAATATTATTAAATCATAATAAACACTATGATTTTTGTTCCATTTATCCATAAACATTAATTTATGCTCATCTACCATATTAAAATGTTAAAACTGACAAATAATAAATACTTATTGTAAATAATTTCTAAGATTGTAATTAATCATTTATATATTGATTGATTGTAACTTTTTTTTTTCTTTTTGTTGTTACAAAACGGAGGCAGCACCTCAATTAATCTAAATGAACATGATTATAGGAAGCCTCACTTTTTTCTTTTTTTGAAAAAATTCATGTGTAGATTTATAAATCAAGATATTGAATATTGCAATCTAATATTAAATTTTGCTAACCAGTCTATATATGCATATATTGAGTTTGTTCTCTTTTTCTTTTTTATCTTTTCAAAGTCAAGTAAAATTTATAATTTTTATCTAACACAAAATTTTAACCTGAAATAATTTGACGTAACTTATTAATTTGAATATAGACTGATTTAAGGATAAAAAATTGAAAGAGTCTAAAAAATTTTGAGTGAACTCAATCCTATCAGAAATCACCAAAATTTGATTGGATTTAAATTGTTAAATTTTTCTTTTAAAAAAATGATATTGTCTTTATTAAAAAAGTTAAAATCATGAGCGATTTAATCCAATCTAAAATCTAAAAATAGTCTGAAATTTTTTTCTTTAACTGCAAAAAAACTATCCAAACCTACACTTTTGCCACATCTATAAATAGGTGAACAATCACTAGAATTTACACTATACATGAAGAGTTTGATTACCTTGAATGATTTCAGTCCTGACACCTAAAATAATAGCACTCTCAACTTTTATTTTTCTCATCTTCTTTGGCCTGCATCATGCAGATTTAGCTCAGTTGAGTACAAATGTCCATCAGCATTTGATTTCCTAAAGAATTTGCAAGACTACCAAAACGGTCAGAAGGCTAAACGCATCAATGAGCTCAAAAAGTACCCAAAACAATTTGGTTACTTAAGCCACAAGCATTCAGGCAATGAAGATGATTATTTCGATGAGGATACAGAATCCGCCATGAAAGAATATCAACAGAATTACAATCTTAAGATAACTGGAAGGTTAGATGCAAAGACTCTGTCAAAAATGATGATGCCACGGGGTGGTGTGCCACATAGGTTTAGTAACAAGAGAAATATTCATACTCAATATCAGTAGTTTCCAGGGAATCCAAAGTGGAGTTCTTCCCAATCAACCCTTACATTTTCCTTCAAAGAAGGTACGTCAGATGAAGCAGTGCAGCTATTTTGACATCTTTGCTGAAATGGTTACAAGTGAGCCATTTCAAGTTTAATAACACCGTAAAGTTTACAGCTGCTGATTTAAAAATAAAAATGTCTTTTTTCCTTAAATATATAGACATAATTGCTTATATTAATAATGCATGTTTTAGATTTTTTTTTAAAAAAAAAAATCTCTCTTATATTACGATTTAGACTCTTACATTCCTCAATTTGAGATTTAATAATTTATTTTTGAGGTAGCTGAATAATTCTAAATTTTGTTTTTGAAAAATTTAACTCTATATCAATTAATGCCCAAAAAGTATCACTATATATTTATGGTTGATGCTGAAAGTGTTGCATTTTTTAACTTGTGGATCCCATAATACTACTATAATTTATCATATCTAATATTTTTACTCAATTTTAGACTTTTTTTTAATTACAATGTTTATTATAATTGTTAGACTAAAGCAATGTTTGAAAATAGAGTCGGATTAATCAGTAAGATCGATAAAACTAGAAATTAGATAAGTGATTAGTTTGATTTGGTTCAAATTGATTTGTAATATTATTTTTTATTTTTAATTATTATAAAAATATTTATATATTTTTAATATTTTTCTAATTTTTAAAGTTATTTTAATAGTATTTTCTAAATTTTATTTATTATTAAATCAATTAAACCAAAATAATCAAATTCATCAAATTGATTAAACTAAAAACTAGTTAATTAATCAATTCATCAATCCAATTTTAAAAACATTCCACTAACGTGGCGTTATTCAATTTTGTCACAAGTACTTATCACTTTTTCAACAATTTAACTATTGATATCTTGTGGATTGCATGTCCCATTTTAGGTTTGTGCCGTATTTTATTCCTTGTAAATTGGAAATCTTGTTCCTCTTAAAATTCGGACTAAGAAAGCATCACAATTCGCATGCTTAATTGATTTACTTCCTACTATGATCTCAAATTTCATGTCAGCTATATGAATGTGCATACCCTGCTAGCTCAGACTCTTTAGTGTACAACGCAAATTCATCTATCACATGAATATAGGAATTTATTGAGATAAATATGCATTTTCATTTTAGGGAAATCAGAAGCAGATGGATTTATTTGCAATTTATTTTAGTTTCTAAATTCTAAAATCTGGGTCCTATGCTACTCATCAATAAACAAGCAATATTCGTACTATTTTTAAGAGTGAGAGGAATAAATAACTATTAGCATAATAACCAATGGTTCTTTGAAAGTCAGAGCTTGATGGATTAACAATGTTGTCTGGAAGTAATTTTGCTAGGCCAAAGTCACGTACATATTATATGACTAAGCAAAACAAGCTGCATATTGGAGGATTATAACTGAAAGCTATACTATACATATATGCACCTTTACAAGATCACTCTGCAACATGTCACATGCTTCAAAAATTGAACCAAGTGTGATAATTATGCAACATAATCACCAAACCACTTGTGTTCAAATTCCCTCATCATAAATCATTCACTGGAGCAAGCTTCAAGAAGCTTTTCTCTAATGGAACATAGCTTTCTGACAGCATTAGTGATGTCCGTTCTCTGTCCTGGTAATTCTGCAGAACAAGCAACTCCTATACCAAGTATAGAGATCAAAGACTCCATAATTCTATCAGTTGTTATGTTCCTTGGATTGATAATAAGATTATTTTGGCTTCTCTTTGGTTCACTTGTTTCTTGAAGTAGAATTGGATCTACAACCTCAGCCACACCATGTGTTAAAGCCAACTTGGCAAAGTTGTGAAGGTTCAAGCCATCTTTGAACATTTCATTGGTTGGCCGCTTGCCAGTAAACATCTCTAGCAAGACAATGCCATAGCTATAAACATCACCAGATATTGACACCTCACTTCCAAGCCCATACTCTGCAGTTTGCATGTTGTGAAAGTTACTTAAATGGGGTTTCCATGGAAACTACAAATATCAAAAGAGGATGGTCTGGAGTCGCATATAACTATTAATATATATATATATATATATTCTGTAAAATGATTAAGAAGGATAATGTACTTACCAGGAGGAGCATAACCGATTGTTCCTCTCAATCCAACAGAACTTGATTGATTAGCATGACTACCAGTGCTCTTCGAAAGGAATTTTGCTAACCCAAAATCACTAATGTGACCAGTTAGCTCACTATCAAGGAGAATATTGCTCGGCTTTAAGTCACAATGAACTAATGGAATTTCGCATTGATGATGAAGATATTCAAGAGCAAAAGCAACATCAATGGCAATATTTAGTCTTTGAAGAAGGTTTAAGCTCTTTTGTTCCTCATGATTGTCATCTACAAGAAAAGGAGGATGCAACCATTCCTCAAGGCTCCCATTAACCATTAATTCATAAACTAGGGCCTTGAAATCCCTGCCTTGAAAATCAATACTTGAACATGCGGTTATCAGCTTTACAAGATTCCGATGTCTGATATTTATTAAGGCTTTACATTCAGTCATGAAGCTCCTAGCAGCTCCGTGATACTGAAGGTCAAGCACTTTAACAGCAATAAATGGTCGGCCTTCACCAAGAATTCCTTTATATACACGTCCGAAACTACCAATACCAATTAGATTTGCAGTGGAGAAGCCATCAGTGGCATCATGGAGATTGCGAAATGAAACATTTGAAGTTGAAGTTTCTGAAGAAGATGAAGCAAGTGTCTGGCTTTTCTTCCTTAACCATGGAAAGAACAGACAAGTCAGCACTAAAGTTACTCCAAAAAGAGCAGCTACAGTTGCGATAACTGCCTTCAGTTTAGCAGTCAATCCTCTATTCATAGATCCTTTGGTGTTGCATTCAGGTAAGTGGAACGCAGGTATGCCCCCGCATAAGTTGTCATTTTCCATAATGAAAGTAGCACTTGCATTCTTGAACACTCCTCCAGTTGGCAACATGCCCTCAAAATTATTGAAAGATAAGTTCAAATTAATAAGTAAATCAAAGCTTGCCAAGAATGCAGGAATTTGGCCTGATAAATTGTTATGAGACAAATCCAAAACTTGAAGACCTCTCAGTGACCTAAAAGATAAAGGAATAGGCCCTTGGAAAAAATTGCCCCGCATGTTTAACATTTCTAATCTTACACAACTGCCAAGACTGCTTGGAATTTCCCCAGTTAACAGATTCTCATGCAGATACAATATGCCAAGGTTTTCCAATTTGCCGACATCACTAGGAATTTCACCATTCAGTTGATTTTGAGATACGTCCAGATAGATTGACAAGGATGAAAGGCCAACAACTTGAGGGGGTATGCCACCACTGAGATTGTTGGTGGCAAGATCGAGTACTTGCAAATTTTGGCACTCACCCAAGATAGAAGGAATGCTGCCTTGAAGATTATTGCCTCGTAAATCCAATCTTATCAAAAGACTTAAATTTCCTAAAGAAGAAGGTATTTCTCCTGAAATTTCATTCGCTCGTAACTGCAGAATCTGTAGCTTTTGAAGTTTCCCAATAGCAGATGGAAGATGACCTGATAATCGGTTGTTCCACAGGTCAAGTCTCTGAAGATTAACAAGATTGCCTATCCCAGCTGGTATACTTCCAAATATCATGTTGTTATCCGCTGCCAGAAATATAAGAGATGTTGAGAGATTGGTGATGCACTCAGGTAAAACCCCTCCAAATTTGTTGCCATTTATACCCAAGACTTGTAGATCAGATGCATTAGTCAAAGAGCACAAGAAGTTCAAATCTCCAATACCACTACTTCCAAGATGATTATAACTGGCACTTAGAACTTGAAGTCTATTCAGCTTTTCAAAGGAAGGGAGTTGTCCTGTAAGGTTGTTCATCACAATTTGAAAGAGAAG
The DNA here is from genome assembly GCA_949677035.1 of Omphalea diandra. Lineage (NCBI taxonomy): Eukaryota > Viridiplantae > Streptophyta > Magnoliopsida > Malpighiales > Euphorbiaceae > Omphalea > Omphalea diandra. The sequence continues at coordinate 3,958 of CATIWR010017637.1, read as the reverse complement.
AAGTTTTGTTGCATTGGATAATGAACTAGGAACTGGCCCAGTAAACTGGTTATAGGCAATAGCAAGGTTTTCAATATTAGGAAGAGTGAAACCAACATTGGATGGAAGGATCCCTTGTATTTGGTTCATTCCCACATCGAGATTTGTGACAGAAGTGAGATTAAAGAGTGATGGAGGCATGATTCCAGACAAGTTATTATTCCTCACTGCAAAGAATGTCATACTTGTTAATCTGCCAAGGGAATCAGGGATGCTTCCTTGCAAATAATTATTGCTTACAGTAAATGTACGAAATGATGATAAGTTTGCAAGGGAAGGAGGGATAGGTCCTGTCAACTTGTTGTCATATGCACCAAAATAAACAAGCTTTAATAAAGAGCTGAACTCCCTAGGTAATTCTCCTGTCAGCAGGTTTCCAGAAAGAGCAATGAAATTCAGATTAGAGCAGCTAGATATATTGGGAGGTATTTTGCCACTAATCGAGTTATTGCTCAGTCTTAGCTCCTCTAATCTGCGCAGATGGCCGATTGAGGGGATTTCTTCACTGAGGCTATTGTTTTGAAGATTTAATACTCTTATAAAGCTTAAATTTCCAATATGAGGGGATAAAGAACCAACCAGTTTTGAGGAACTCAAGTCCAACATGGTGACTCGTTGATGTCGACGACTACATCTAACACCATGCCATTGGCAGAAGTGAGTGCTAGCATTCCATGAACGCATAACCCCAAGAGGATCATCAGTTATTTTGTCCATGAACTTGCGCAATGCTAACTGATCAGTCTCATTTCCACCCACTCCAGAGGCTGCAGAACATGGAAAGACAGGTTCTTTAGAGACAAAGAACAAGAGGAGATAAATATCTAAATAGATGCAGAAAAATGACCAAGACACTCTTGAACCCATGTAGCTTAGGCTCAGCAATCTCTCTCTCTTTATTTTCTACTGGTAATAATATGGTAGTGTTGGATTAGCGGAGAAAACTATTAGGTCCATAAATAATGTCCTAGGCAGATGTTTGAAAATCCTGATTTCTTCTCACCAACTCATCTGATGCTGGTTTCAATGCCAAGCGCCCAAGATAGAGGAAAAGTCATACATGATGAATTATCAATGCAAGAAATGCATTGTCCAAAGAGACTGGTGTGAGGCTAAAATCGTTCGTTGTCAAAAAAAAATGATAACATGTACGATTTTACATCTATATCATATCATATAGACGTTTGATGTAACTGTCAAAAATTATTTGTTATACATTTAATCAGCAGCCTATTTGATGCATCGGTTGTGACATTTACTTGATGCAAAAAAGACGTCACTACTAGATATTGAAAGTATGGAAACTTTAAAGAAAAGAAATGATCGAAATCTCCAATATGAAACAGAAACATGGGTAAAAAAAATTTTGTTTATTACTTAATGAGTAGCTTTACTTTCAGCAACCTAAATTTGAATTTTGGGGTTAGAAACAATGTTTTTAGAATTGTGTGGTAAAACTGAAACCGGCTATTGTTCACTTTGATTTAGTATTTAAAACTATTCACCCAAAAGTCAGTCAAAATTTTTTTAAAAAATTAGACAAACCGAAAAAAAACTAGTTAAAATTGAGAATTAGATCAAACTGGTTCAATCTAAATCTATATGATTTTGTGAAAAATTAAAATTTTCAAAAATACAATATTTTATTTAAATTTTTAATTTATAAAAATAGTTTTTCATTATTTTATTATATTGTTATCTTTTTCTAATTTTTCAAATATTTTAGGCATTATTTGTGTTTTTAAAAAAATTAAAAAAAATTATCATATTAAATCGAATTGACTAAACTGATTGAATCAACTAAATTAAAATTTATCAAATAACTAGTTCGATCTTCATTCTGGTTTTAAAAACATTGGTACAAGGTATAAGGCCTTTCAACATTGAAATTATAGGAAGCGACTCAAATTAACTCAAACTATAAATTATATAAAATTGGTTGAGGTCAAGCAACTAGTCAATTTATAGCACTTGAGCACTTGCAGGAAAAAAACAATCAACTTAACTTCTCAACTTGGAAAAGTATTTTACGTCAATGTTTTTAAAATCGGATCAAAGATCGAATCAATTAATTAGCTAATTTTTAGTTTAATCGATTCAATTAGCTCAATCGATCAAGTTTAATAGGATATTTTTTATTTTTTAAAAAAATATATAAATAATACTCAAATATATATATAATATGATAAAGTAATAAAAATTATTTTTTAAAATTTAAATTTTGAGTAAAATAATTTAATTTTTTAAAATTTTCAAATGTTTTTATAAAAATGACATAATTTTTAAATTGAACCAGTTGATCCGGTTTCAATTTTGGGTGGTTTCTTCATATTTGACTATTTTTTTAGGAATATGATTTTTAATATTGAATCAAATTAAATCACTATTCAATTCTTAATTTTATCAGTACAATAGATTGCTTCGATCTAATTTTAAAAATACTGTTTTATACCAACGCTTTGAAAAGAACTCAACACTTGAGCACGTTGAAAAACAGGAAAGAAATTATAAGAACTTGGAAAAATCATCAGCACATGATAAAGACATCTGTGTGCATTTGAAAAAAGGGAATGTAACGTCTGGAGGTCAGTGGCCTGGCCCTGGGTACAATAATTTTTTTTTTTATTATTTACACTGAAATGCGCGTGTGCTTTTTCTTCCAATAAGAACTAAAATTTATTTAAATATTTTTTCAAATTTTATATAAAAATAAATACAATATTTAAATATCTTTAATGTTATAATTTTTTCTTTTTTCATCAAATAAAAAACAAAATTTGTTGAAATATTTTTTCCAAAATTCTATATGGAAAATAAATAAAGCATTTGAGTTCCTCGACTGCTTTTTTTTTCTTCAAATAAGAAAAAATAAAATTTGATCAAATATATATAGAATTTAAACAAATTTTATGTATAAAATGAAAAATTTTATACATAAAAAATTTCTTCTAATTTTGTAGATAATATAAATAAATTTTGCATCTAAAGTGAAGAAGTTTTATATCTAAAATAAAATTTGATCAAGCATATATAAAATTTAAATAAATTCTATATCTAAATGAAAAAGTTTGCATCTACAAAATTTCTTTAAATTCTCATGAATTTTATATATATACAGAATTTTGTCCTTGAAAAAACAACTACATAAGTGTGATATACGAAAGTAAGAATGAGTATGGATTTCGGATATACCAAACCGGATCAATTATCTGAATTAAAAAATGACTAAAATTTAAAGAATAAAAAATAATTGAAAAATCGATCTAAACTATAACAGTAATTCGGGATGATATCAATTATTAATTCTTATCAGGTCCAATAATCGAGCTGAACTTATCTCAACTGAACCGATCTAAACCGTTATCCAAAATTTATATAAACTATTTTTTTGTAATTTTAATTTTTAAATATATATGCATCTATGTATTTATTTTTAATTACATACGTATTTAATTTTTAAATTATTATATATGCATATATATAGAAATGCTATTTTTATAAATTTAATATATAAATATATATCAACTCTATTTTTTATAAATTTTAAGAAAAACAATCTAAAATATCCAAATAACTGAATTAAATTGAATCAAAAATTATTTTAATTTGAGATAAATATTTTTTATTTCAATTTTGATTCTAATTCTAATTTTTTACTTTTTTAAATAATCGATGTTGGTTTAATTAGAGATAATTTCAAATAGATACAAAACCAAACGATTGCCCCTGTATGAAAGTACCATTATTATTCATTCTCTTACATGATATTAATTAGACTTGCACATAAGAAAAAGCCGGCAAAGCCGGTAAAAATTTGGTGTATGAATGGTGTGTATTTATTCATGTAAATAAATTATTATTTTTGAATATATATTTATTTATAGTTAAAAATTTTATGCAAATCTTTTTAGTAAAAAAA